>OVBA01003955.1:0-25519 GCA_900406435.1 Lepidium aucheri
ATTACCTAGGAAAATCCCAAAACTCTAAATGCAAATGCAAAAAGTGCAAAAGTAACCTGAATGGACCTAAATGAAAGGGAAACTAGCTCGACGGACACAAAAACAACCTAAAATGGTACTCTAAAACCATTAAAAATCACACTCATCAGTGCTTCTCAGCACTTTTTTATTAACCTTAAGTTGATAGAGAACGTTGAACTAGAACATATACTCTTAAAAACCGTCTAACTATCTTGTTATTGACTCATGTGCTTCTCACCACTTGCTTAGTAACGTTAAGCTGATAGAGAACGTTGAACTAGTACTTATACTCTCAAAAATCTTTTAACTCTCTTGTTATTGACTGATTGGATATTGCTATTATTCCACTTGAGGATCTTCTTCCTCAACCTCATGAAGCTTTACATCACGGCCTAAAGTAATGAGTAGCAGGCCGAGCTCTTTCCACATTGGATGTGGTGACATCCAGTGCCGGAGTTCACCAAAACTGAAACACCAGATTGTGTTGATCTACACATCACGAGCTGGTGGTGGCATCTTCATGTGCGGCTTCGTGGTAGTGGGCATAGTGATGGAGGTGGAAAATCCTATGACCGATCCTCCACTCCATGAAGAGAATATCACCAATAATGACAATGAAGCACAAGAGGAACCAGCATTAAGACGGTGTACTCGTTAAAAGAGACCAGCTATTTCCGATGACTATTTGCTTTATCATGTAGAATCTGGTGAAATGAACATTAAAGATCTGATTTCTTATTCACAAACTATTAATGATGTTAATTCTGATAAATGGACCGATTCCATGGAAGATGAAATGAACTCGATGGCTGAAAATGAAGTTCTTGAGGTTGTTCCTTTGCTAGAAGGACACAAAGCAATCAGGTGTAAGTGGATCTTTAATACCAAACTCGACTATAATGGCAATTTCGAACGACATAAAGCAAGACTTGTAGCCAAAGGTTTTAATCAGAAAGAGGGCATTGATTACAACGAGACATTTTCCCCAGTATCGAGGAAAGACTCTGTCATAATTATCATGGCATTAGTAGCTCAGTATGATCTTGAGTTACATTAAATGTATGTAAAAACCACCTTTCTTAATGGAGACTTGGAAGAAGAAGTCTATATGCGTCAACTTGAAGACTTCATAATTGAAGGTCAGTGAGACATGGTCTGCAGACTTTAGAAATCAATATATGGACTGAAACAAGCTTCGAGACAATGGTATCTTAAGTTTGATGAAACCATTACGAAATTCGGTTTCACAGAAAACTTGGTAGATCCATGTATCTACCTCAAGATCAGTGGGAGTAAGTTCATATTTTTGGTACTGTATGTTGATGACATCTTATTGGCCAGCAGTGACCTTAGTTTATTACATGAGACTAAGAATTATCTGTCTGAGAACTTTAAGATGAAAGATATGGGTGAGGAATATTATGCATTATTCTTTTTCTATATTATGTGGTCTTTTAGTGATCTGCTCTCCTATTGGATATTGTTATTATTTAATGGATTTGGTATTAATAATAAGGAGTTTATTCCTAATAATTCTCTACTTTGATGGACGGTTGAGATTGAATGATTAAGGAAACCCTGATGAGGAACTAGGTCCTCTCTCCGCCGATAAATATATGCATTTAACCCATCATAAAGGTATTCCAAATAAACTTAAAAGCAACACATAACGTTAGATCTATAGGCAAGGGGAGAGAAACTTAAAAGTCATAAACCTAGAGGCTTCACAATCTCTTGTGAACAAGATGTCTAAAGGTAGCCCTTAATCCCTTCTAATGATTCTATTATGTGATTAATCATGTTGCCTAAAGGTCTTAGGTTCATGTAAATTTATGCTTATATTGGTATCAGAGCTTACCAACATACAGTACCAAAAATATGAACTTACTCCCACTGATCTTGAGGTAGATACATGAAATATTTTAAAATCAAAATGAGTAATTAATGTTGGAGATGGATCTGAGATCCTACTTTGGTCCACCAAAAACAATGGGTTGAATATAAAAGAATTACCCGGTTGCAAGCACTAAGTCTTCAACTCGGATAAAATATTCGACTCGGTAGAAATATCTCGTCTCCAAAGGTTCCACAAACCTGAAAGGAAGTCGGATGACACATCAGCATACAATAAACGGATGTTTTCCTGTTCCGACATAGAAAACTTCCATAATTCTAGCATGAATACTAACAGATTTAGTTTTATCAATGAGATTTGTAAATTTTCCTTTATTTTCTACACATGTAAACCGCCTCTATAAACTATAAATAGAGGTACAATCCTTCCATAAGGAGAATCTTCTTTTGGACATTAAAAGTTTAATAAGAACTATAATTCGGCATTCACCTGTATTATTACTAAGTTAACTAAGCTCTTACTCCCGTTCAAATCTGAAAGTGTCCTTTCCCATTCTTCTCTACTCTATTAGTCAGGAACCACCATTTTAGTACTCGTTGTGCTGAAACCAGTTCCAACAGTTGGCGCCGTCTGTGGGGAAGATATCGAAGGACATTTTCACAAAGGTAAGAGGAAACTCTAAGATTAGAACATGATGGAAGGAGAACTCACCATCAGCTCACCAGAAAGGAGAGAACCTCTCCCTCAGGATCACACCGATCCAGTGGATGGACCAACCATAGATACAACTCAGACTCAGAAAGAGAGTCGATAAAAAACTCCGGAGGATGAAGATCTTCCACCGCCACCACTGGGGTCACCAACACTCTGAACTTTAGTGCGTAACCTGATCGCACAGCAGGAAGCTTCTGATCGAAGAAATACCAAGAGGTTCGATTGGCTCGAATCTCGCTTGAATAAGAGTAGTCTTCCAACTACTCGAGTTGGCAGACCATGCGCAGAAGCATTGGCCAGTGTTCAAAGGACGCTACTCCGGGACTTCCAAAGTCCACAACCAGTCACCACCTTGGTACAAGATCACTCTGCTATACCAATCACGTCAAGACATCGTAGACAGGTTACCTTGGATGCTGCTACCGTATTAAAAATGATGGACAACATTAAGTCTAAATTCCATCAAGCTACCAACTTGGCACCCAAGATAGGAAGGATCCTAGCTCAGGCGCAAAACTCGCCATTCGCACCACGATTACGGAGTGTCTTGGTAAATAGAGGGTTTATGAGCGCCTTCAACGTCATGATGAACGGTACCAACTACACCGTAGACAACAAAAACGCAGCTTACTGCCAGCACTTTGCAGAAAACTTAACCGGGGACGCCTTGGTATGGTTTACCAAGCTTCCTGCCAGATTAATCGAGAGCTTCAGTCAACTCGCCGAGTTGTTTATGAAGCAATATGCTTTGTTCGTCAATCAGGATACCTTACCGCCGAACTGAGATCTTTGAGGCAAGATTTTGATGAACCTTTTAAGTCATATCTCGGACACTTCAAAAAGATACTGACCAAAGCCAAAGTCAGTGACGACATGGCTATTGAAGCCCTCGGAACTGGAATAGTGACTGATGCGGCATTAAACCGGGACCTTTTCGTCAGCAGGCTCAATATGATCTCTAATGCCTTATGTAGGGCAGAAAAACACACGTAATACTAGAGGAAAAACAAATCCTCTCACAAAACCAAAGTGTGCAGCGAAATTCGGTAGCCAAAGAGTAGAAAGAAATGCATTACGAGCCTAGACAGCATAATAGAGGCAGGTAAACTAGACAACCTCTTTTCGAGTCAGAAAGAATAACAGCCCCTGCGATAAATCATTCAACGACACCTATAACTGGAACGAGTATTGTGCGTTCCACAAGAAAGCATACCATTTGATCGTAAAGTGCAAACAACTGCAAGAAATCCTTGCTGAGAAATTCAGCAAAGGAGAATTTGAGGTCTCAGAAGAAGAAACCCAGAAGTATAAAGCACAGAAGCGGAAAGAAGCTAAGCAACGAGAAGCTGCTTTAAGTTAGTAAGCCCGAAAGCTGGCGCTTCAGAATTAGCAAAGCGGCGAAAGCCAGAAGAAGATAATGATGGATCTGGATGTCAAGGAGAGAAAGAGAAACGGAGAAAGCAATAGAAGAAATCATAGAGAAGGAGATTTAAGCTAATAACTGAATATGTTATCCAATTAGGTTAATAAATTTATTTATAGTTTTTTTTTAAAAGATAACAACACTGAACGTTGAATCTCTAAGAACACTTTTTTATTTATCCACGAGTTGTCGTCAGTTAATCATGGGTGGATTACAGTTTTGCGATGACATTATCTACTCGATCAAAAAATATGAGCGAAAGGTAGTCGCCTCAGTCAACCAAGAGCCCGCCCAAGAATATATGCATGTTGTAGATTTGGCGATCACTTTCACCACACAAGACATCAAAGGAGTTAGCTTGCCACACAACGATCCCATAGTCATCAAACTCTGAGTTGCTGATTGTGATGTTTCACAAATTCTCATCGATACTGGGAGTTTGGTAGATCTCATATTCAAAGAAACTCTTGATAAGATGGCATTGCCATATGTCCAGCTTAAGCCTGTGGACAGAATCCTGACTGCGTTTTATGGAAGCACAATCAACGCGTTCAGAACGGTGAAATTAGCAATCCGAGTTGCTGGACTTACAAGATAGATCAAACTACTTGTTGTATCTAAACCACCAATCTACAACGTGATCTTGGGAACACCTTGGATACACGCGATGAAAGATGGGCCCTCGAGCTATCATCAATGCGCTAAGATTCCAACGAATGAAGGAGTCTACACACTTAAAGGCGATCAAAAAATGTTCAGAACTTGCTTCTTTGCCGAATTGAAGTTAAGAAACAAATCATGCATAATCACGCCATCAGTAGGACCCAGAGAACTGAGCAAACCACATGCTCCCAAAAAGCCCGACCAGTCAACTGTCAAACTTGTCAACATCGATTTAGCCGATCTGACAAAGTGCGTAAGTATCGGTATCGACCTAAGAAAATCCATCAAGGAGAAGCTGATACGTTTCCTCAGAGAGGACGTGACAACTTTTGCATGGAAACCAAGCGATATGCCTGGAATCAATCCAGCAAGCAAAAGTCATAAGCTAAAAGTTGATCCAACGTATAAGCAAATTAACAGAAGAGAAGAAAGCTCGGACCAGAAAGAACAAAGGCAGTGATCAAAGAAGTAAAGGGAGCTGATTGAAATCGGGTCAATCACCGAAGTTTAATATCTAGAATGGCTAGCCAATCCAGTAGTCGATACCAAAAATAATGGAAAGTGGCGAGTCTGCGTCGACTTCACCGACCTCAACAAAGCGTGTCCAAAGGACAGCTATCCACTACCAAATATCGACCAAATTGTCGAACCAACAGCCGGAAACAAACTTCTCTCATTCATAGACGCTTTCTCAGGATACAACCAGATCCGAATGCATCCTGATGACATGGAAAAGATATCGTTCATCATGGAGCGAGGCACTTATTGTTACAAAGTAATGCTATTCAGGCTGAAGAATGCTGGAGCTACCTATTAGCGCCTCGTGAACAAAATGTTTTCCGATCAACTCAAGCAAACCATGGAAGTATATATTGATGACATGCTAGTGAAGTCATTAAGGGCAGAGGAACATGTCGATCATTTAGCCCGTTGCTTCAGAACTCTGAATGAGTACCAGATGAAACTCAACCTGGCCAAGTGCACCTTTGAAGTTACATCAGGTAAATTCCTCGGATACATAGTTACTCAACGAGGAATTGAAGCAAACCCAAAGCAGGTCACGAAAATTCAAGAGTTACGTTCTCCAAAGAATAAGCGAGAAGTTCAGAGATTGAAAGGACGAATAGCCGCCCTGAAATGCTTCATATCGCGCTCGATGGATAAATGTCTTCCGTTCTACAACTTGTTGTGCGGAAACAAGGAATTCAAGTGGGATGAAAGTTGTGACAAAGCTTTCTCCGAATGGAATGAGTATCTCTCAACCCCACCGATACTCGCTAAGCCAAAAAATGGTGAACCACTGTATTTATATATTGCGGTTTCCACCTAGGCAATTAGTGGTGTACTAGTTCGAGACGACAAAGGAACTCAGTACCCGATCTTTTATATCAGTATGTCATTGGATGAAGCTGAGTCGCGATATCCAACCATAGAGAAACTAGCACTATCAGTAGTTACCTCTACGAGGAAGTTACGCCCTTAATTCCAATCCCACACCATCATAGTGCTAACGAATCACCCGTTGCGGACAATACTACATAGTCCATATCAGTCAGCACAACTAACAAAGTGGGCAATCGAGTTGAGTGAGTACAACATCGAATTCAAGGGACGTACAAGCACAAAGTCACAAGTCCTCTCCAACTTCATAATCGAGTTATCATCGGATCTAGAGCCTCTAGGCTTGGAAGAGGACCACACGTGGAAATTTATGTGGATGGATATTCCTCACAACACGGCTCAAAAGTGGGAATCAGACTAGAGAGTCCCACAAGAGAAGTTCTGGAATAGTCTTTCCGACTTGCATTCCTAGCTTCAAACAACAAGGCGGAGTACAAGGCATTAATTGCAGGAATAAAACTGACTAAGGAAGTCGGAGCCACCAACATCAGTTGTGACTTCCACTCCCAACTCGTCGTCAATCAAGTAAATGGAGGTTATGACACAAAGAATGACAGAATAGAAGCTTACGTCCGCGTGGTAAATGAGATAACCAAGGAATTGAGATTTGAATTAACAAAATCTCAAGGTCCGATAACACATCTGCCAATGCCCTAGCTGCTCTCGCATCCACAACATATCCTGTCCAAAGGCGAATCATCCCGGTAAAAAGCATAGATAGGCCAAGCATAAGCCTACCAAAGGGAGATATAGAAATAGTCTCTGCAATAGACGAACCCCAAGAAGATTCTGATTCCGAGATAGCAGACGCCAAACATAACACCAAACGGAAAGTACATAAGCAGGATAAAATCTTAGCCTACATCATAGACGGCAAAACACTAGAAGACAGATGGGCTGCACACTGTCTAAAAGCCAAGTGCGCTTTCTATGCCCAAGTCGGCAAAAAACTTTATCAAAGAAGTTTAAACGGAGTCTTGCTTACGTGCGTGCACAAAAACGAAGTCGCAAGATCATCAAGAAAACGCACGATGGAGCAGGAGGAAACCACAACAGTGGTAGAACGCTTGTTCAAAATATTAGAACACTCAGCTACTATTGGCCAACCATGTCGAAGGACTGCGCCGAGTACACTGCTAAATGCGACAAGTGCCAAAGGCACAAGCATATTATTCACGCTCCAACCGAGGAGTTAACATCCGCGATAATGCCTTATCCATTCATGCGATAGACAATGGATATAGTTGGACTGTTACCATCATCCCGACATAATAGGTACATGCTCGTAATGACCGACTATTTCGTAAAGTGGATCAAAGTAGAAGCTTACTCCCAGATCAAGGATAGAGATGTAATATCCGAGTAAGCAAGTCGACACAGTGAAACCCACAAGGTAACTATCAAGCAGAGGCCACAAAAAAACAGATCCTTGATGCTCTTAAAAAGCGACTTTCTAAAAATAAGGGAAGTTGTGCTTCCGAGTTAAAAAGAGTATTATGGTCACATCAGACCACACTTCGGCGATAAACCGGACGAACTCCATTCTCTTTTTCTCACGGAATGGAAGCAATGGCTCCAGCAGAAAAGCAGTGCCAACTTTGCGCCGTGAACGTCTTTTCGAGAATGAAGATTCAAATAACGATGCTATGGAAAATAGTATTGGTGACTTGGAAGAGAAGCGTGACAAAGCCCTTCTCTGAGTATAAAACTATTAACAACAATCCGCAAAGTACTACACCAAGAAAGTACGCGGACAACACTTTGCAGTCAGAGACCATGTACTTTGAAAAGTGTTCAAGAACATGACCGACCTCAATGCTGGAAAACTCGGCGCCAATTTGGAAAAGCCATACATTATTTTCGAAAAAGTCATCAAACCAAGCGTCTACAAAATCGCCAACATGGAAGGAGTACCAATTCCTCGAAGATGGAATTCTCTCAACTTAAAGCGATACTACTACTAGCAAGTCGCCTTCTCGGCAAACTAGATGCGTCACTTAACGCGTTACTATCTATTTAATTAGTTATGTAATGAGAACTACGTCTTGGCTTGATCCCTTCGGGGTACGTAGGTAGACGTTTATAAAAATATTATTTGTCGCAAGCCGGCATTCAAAAAAAACGACGGGATTACACCCTAATGAGTCTAAAATCTCAAAAACCATTGACTAAGTCCTAGTCATCATCTTGGAAAGCAAATTCCAAACTTCACTGAGTTCAAGTTGGAGAAGCTTATGCGTTACGAGATTAATCTTTCGTAACATTCACAAAAGTTTAATTTTTGACAAGAAAGACAAGGCTTAAAGCTTTGTATAGATTATCTGGGATGGAAGTCTCGTTAAATAATGGAACAAAGTTCCATACATGTTCATGACAACAGTTCTCGTCAATGGACGGAAACATAGCTTAGGACAGGTTCATTGAAATAGTTCTTGTCAAAGGATGGAAAAATAGTTTAGGACAAGTTCATTGAAACAATTCTTGTCAAAGGACAAAAACATAGCTTAGGGCAGGTTCACGAGAATAACTTCTCGCCAAACAACGGAACATAGTTCCGTACAGATCAAAAGACAAAGCAAAGCTTTGTACAAAAACGCCGAGATTAACTTCTTGCCAAATGACAGAACATAGTTCCGCACAGATCAAAAGACAAAGCACAACTTTCTATTGAAACGCTAAGATTAACTTCTCGCCAAACAACGAAACATAGTTCCATACATATCAAAAGACAAAGAATAGCTTTGTACACAAATGCCGAGAATAACTTCTCGCCAAACGATGGAACATAGTTCCGTACAGATCAAAAGACAAAGCATAGTTTTGTACAGAAATGCCAAGATTAATTTCTCGCAAAAAGACAGTACATGGTTCCGTACAGATTTGCCGAGATCGAAATCTCACTTAACGACAAAGCAAGGCTTTCTACAGAATTATGAGATTAAAGTCTCAAATAAAGTCAGATCATGACTTCAGAATAGATAATTGGAAATCCTTTAGAACAAGTTTTACGAATACGGTTTCTGAGTGTGAATTTCTTAAACCTCAAACTGCGTCCTAAAATCTCAGTTTTAAAGTCGCATAACAGAAAGTTCTCTTCCAACACTAAAACAAGATCAAACTCTCTAAACGCGAAAAGAAACTCATCTAAACGCACAAAAACAAGAAAATGATTTTGGAAACCACAGTTCATAAAATGACGAGTCAAAAGCATTTAAGTAATTGTTTCATTTATTATCAAATCTTGTTTCATTTACTCAAGAAAAGCATTTACAAAAATACCGAGTACGTACAAAAATTCAACCCTGAAGGCCTAGTGCCGACTACACAAGAAGACTACGATAAAGCACAAAAAACTCATGGTGCTTTTGTGAGTCTACTTTCATCAGCATTGGAGGCCTCTCCAACTTCAAAAACTGGGACGACCAAGTCCCCTGGAAGCAACGGCGTCAAGCTTTCCGTATTAACGAGCTTCTGGAACTTGTTCACTTTGGCAGCCATCGAGTTTATGATTGCACAAGGTATGTAAACTCCCTGATCATAAAGCAATCGAAGAATGTTTGCCGACCCAATAAACTGGGCATACGACAAACAACTCTCGAGGTTCCTGGCGAGATCGCGGAACTGAGCAGCAATCCAGTCGAAACTATCAGATAGGTGCTCACGAAAAACCCTAAAGGTTCTTGAGTTCTCAACGGTTAACGCTTGGCAGAGTCGAGAATCAAAGTCTCCCGTTACCAAATCTAACTCGGTGAACAATCTTAGCACCGTGTCATTAGCCTTTTAGGCAGATTTAAAGGTAGCACCCCGGTCAGATTCGGCACAGTCTAGCAAATCTGCCAGGTTCGCATTTTGAGCTACCAACTTGAGGATATTTTCACGCTCCACTTTCAACTCGTCCTTAGTACAAGCGAGTTCGTCCTTGGCGGCAGAAAGTTCAGACTATAGTTCTACTACTTCCAGGTAGTCCTCAGCAATTCAGGCAGGCGTACCCCTATCCCTTCTACGGATGGAGCCACTCCTACCTTCTCTCCTTGGAGAACCAATCCTTAATGGCGCATCAGTCCTCGCCTTTTTTGCAGGGCGCAAATATTTAAAGTCTTACTTAGATGGGACTCCAGCCAAGTCCCGAGACGAAGCAGTTAAGGGTTCAGAAATCCTAGAGGAATCTCTAGAAGGTCGGGCATTTAAACCCTCAAGAGAAGAACGAATATAGGACTCAACATTGGGATGTTTAAAGTCATCAAGTCCCATTTTTAAAGAAGAACGAAGAAAAGAACCAAGAAAAAACTTAAAGAAATTTGAGTATAAAAGAACTCGGAAATCGTCACAGCAAGTTTGAGTAGATGAAAAGGGAATGGTAAAAGAAGAAGAGGCACAATACTTATATGGAATTAATGAAATATGAAGCACCACAAAGGTGAAATAATGAATGAGTGGGAAGTGATCGAAGCGATGCCACGCGGTTATAATGATGACTCGCATAAAACTAAGGCGACTGTTCAAATGACCCACTCAAAAATTGACACGTGGACCAAAGATTCTGGAAGATGAAACAACTTTTCCGACTTGGAAATTTGGCACTAGAATTTTCCGAGTCTGGAGAGGACAATTGTTGGAGGTGGATCCGAGATCCTACTTCAGTCCATTGAAAATAACGGGTCAAATATAAAAGAATCACCCGGTTGCAAGCACTAAGTTTCAACTCGGATAAAATATTTGACTCGGCAAAATGTCTCATCTCGGAAGGTTCCACGAACCTGAGGGAAGTCGAGTAACACATCAGCATACAATAAACAGAAGTTTTCCTGTGCCAACATGGAAAACTTCCACAAATGTAGCATAAATGTTAACAGATTCAGTTTTATCAACAAGATTTGTCAAATCTTCCGTTATTTTCTACACATGTAAACAGCCTCTATAAACTATAAATACAGACACAATTCTTCGGTAAGGAGGATCTTCTTTTGGACATTAAAAGTTTAATAAGAACACCAATTCGACCTTCACATGTCTTATTACTCAGTTAACTAAGCTTTTTCTCCCGTTCAAATCCACAAGTGTCCTTGCCCATTCTTCCCTATCTATTAATCATGAACCACCGTTTTAGTACTTGTTGTGCTGAAACCGGTTCCAACAATTAAGAAATATTAGGTTTGTTTATTTGACTTATATTTTGGATCTTTAATAAACATAAAATAATAAAATTTAAAATACTCAATTTAAATAATTAGTTAGTGTATATTTATTTGGCATTGATTCAAAAATATATATATTAAAATTGTGGTTATTTTTAAATTATAAAATGTTTTAAGATTTTGGACTATTTTAGATATTATTAGTAAGTTAAAATAGGCATATTCGAATGAACAACATATACAATTAGAAACTATTTATACGATGTATGCTTTTTAAGGTAACTAAATTCAGTTTTATTTGTTTTTTTAGGAACATAAAATTTGTTAAAAAAGGATTTTTATGTTTGTATAAGGAAAATAGAGTTTAACTCTAGAAAAGTAGAATAGGATATTCAAAAAGAAATTACTAAAAATACCCCTTTTGAAATGCCATTTTTCAAAACATATCTCCTGATGATCATTTCTCTTTTCTAATTTTCAAAGAAAATGATAGGTTTTGAAAAGGGTAATGACAATAGGGGCATTTTTGAAAATCCCCCATATTCAAATTGTATTTTTAGGGATTGATTAAAAACTGAACATTCAAATTTAACACTTTATGTTTTTGTTTTCATATTAATTACTAAATAAATAATAATATTCCATATTTTATACTATATTCGTTTGCGTTCAATTTTTATATATTTCAACAATTAGAAAAAAAATAATTGGATAGATACTACAGATTTATAATTTTTAAAAACGATAGCCGATATATTGTAATTATATATATTAATTACTTAAAAAATTGCAAAATAAAATAATTATATAATAAAATATCTATTAAAGTGAATCATTTTTTTGTCAAATATTAAAGTGCATCCTATTTCAATAATATACAATCTCAACCAAGTTATAGAATTTTTATATAAAATATTTAAAAATATAAATATACTAAAGCAATATTAACTTTGAAAAAAATTCTCAAATATTATATAGTGTATACAATTTTATATATGAAGATTGTGATATTAAATATATTTTATAAAATGTCAAATATTAGTAAGAATAATAAATAATATTCTATATTTATGTATATACAAATGGATTTTAAAAATAAAAACCATAAAATACATTAATATATAATATATATATATATATATATATTAGTAATATGGAAAATTCTATGATCATATGAATAAATATGTAAGAAAATTAGGGAATATTCAATGTAGATGTACAATAGTAAGAACTCATTATTTCACTAACCTTTCCATAATTTTTGAGTTTTTACTATTTTAATCAAATATTTAATCACATTCATTGTAATTAAGTATTACTTTTTAGGTATAGTGTTTGAAATTTTTTTATTATTATTAAATAGTAGATATTCAAAAATTTTTAATTTTTATATATTTGAGAGTAAATTAAAACAAATAAATATTTTTTTCTAACTGTAGATAAGATTTATAGTAGATTATAGGTGTGTATGACAATAATGATGACAAGCAATTATCAAACATCTATTATACATAATTATCAAAACTAAATAATATGAAATTTTTATATGGTCCGTAGTTATCAAATTGTTAAAGTAATTTTTATATAGTATAAGAAAATAGTATGACCTAAAGTTTATAAAGCTTATTTAGGAAATTTATTTAAAACCTAATTGACTAAATGCAAAGACCCAAATACTGTATTCATAAATTTGTTTAAGAATCTATTAAATAATTGAATAACTATTTAATATTTTTTATAATTAGTTACTTTTATCTTTTTTTCTTACATCACTAGTATTCTAGTTACATTTCGTTTAAATTTTAAAAAATTTATGGCTAAAATTTTTAAAATACATCCTTCTTTAATAATATATATTGAAAACTAAGAAATATTTATTACTTTTATTTTAATTTTTTTTGTTATATACTAATTTTATGATGAATTACGAAAAATGCTCATTTCAGAATATCATTCTTCAAAACATACCCCCTGATGATCATTTGTCTTTTCCAATTTTTAAAGGAAATGATACATTTTGAAAAATGTACATACCAATAGAGATATTTTTAAAAATCTTCCTAATTTAATTTAGTGTCACATATATTTTCATGCTCCCTAAATTATTGTTAGAATATTTATATCATCATACATCAAGTATTGAAAATAGAGGAAATATTCTACTAATGTATAAATCATTTATCATTTTATTATATGAATATATACTACGTAAAGTATTATAATCTATACACAATGATTAATAATCATATCAATGAGATTTACTCTTATATAGAATATAGTACATGCTTTCGTTTTAAATATATATTAAAAACAATATTATCAGACAAATACCAATTATATTAAATTAAATTACAATAGTATACTCGTAAATTAAATAATTTTACAATATAAGTTGATAAATCTGTAATTAAACTATTTTTGTATTTATTTTTTGAAAATTATAATTGATTTTTTATAAGTTAAAAACTAAAATTATTAGGTTTTTTAATTAATTCATAATTAATCATAAAATTATTAAGATTAATAAACAAAAATGCATAATACTTAAACAGGAATCATATGTATCTTTGAAAATTTTTGTCTTGCAAAACTGCAAGACAATGATGACACTTTGATTCAAAAAACTCAAAGTATATTCTTGGACATACTAACATATTACAAATGTTAAATAATTAAAGTTTAACGATTAAATTATTGTTTTAAATTATTTAATATTTAAGAATTTTGAATTACTTTATATAAAGTAAAATTAAAAAAAAATCGAATAAACTTACTCTGAATTTTTGATATCAATATTAAGCTCTTTGTTTACTTTCCATTCATATCAATAAGATCAATATTCTTATTGTGCAATCATTTGATCGATTACATCTATATCAAGAAAAAAGAAAAAAACTTAATATATCTTCAAATAAAATTAAATATATTATTATAAAAATATTATAAAAAATATTTAACTTCTTATATAGCAAATGTCTCTTACCAAACAAAATTCATTTAGATCATGCATTAGTGCAATAGTGTAAGTACTGTATTGTATCAATTAATTATATAATTCAATAATATACGAAAATTTAATCGTTCACTTACTCTAAGAGGAGTATATCAAACATCATTGATGATGAATGCGTCCGCTTTTATGTAGTTTTATCTAACCATATTTGGTTACCCAACAACCAAAATTATGATATTATGTTGTCTTGTAATCTCTTCAAAATTTTTGGTTTTTATATGAATAATGGTAACAATTGCATCTTCTCTATACCACTTACGATACATCAACAAACACATAGAAAAAAGAAAAAAAAAGAATTTTAAAAGTCATCAACAGTACCTGGAGTAATAGAGCAGTTAGTGACACACATAAATTCTCCTGTTAAGATATATGTAAACCAAAAACAAAATTTAGCATGAAAGGCTTATTATTTGATTATGAACAGAAAGAACAATAGAAAAATAAAAATCTTAGGATGACTATGGAAATTTAAACGTGAGAAAGAAGACCAATACAAAAACAGTAATATGTGTATTTATAAGAACAATTTAGGGATGTTGGTTTACTATCAAATCAAAATCGAATATTTCAAAATTCAAAATTTTGATAAAATTTAATATTATAAATGAGTATTCCAATTATCTCTAAGTTGGATATTATAACCGATTTTAAGGAAAATTTTACTCGGTTGAATATTGTTTAAGGAAATAGATTATGATATTTATATCGTAAACTTAGGAATTGATATAAAACGGAAAATTTTAAATTCCTAATTAATCGATATTTAAATATAGTAAGCAATAAGTTAATATGAAAAATACCAATAATACAGTTTAGATTCATTGAATATGTTCAAATTTGAAATCATAAATGATTATTTATTATGTAATCGGTAGATTAGGATATTCATCCAAACCAAAAAGTAGTAATATCGTGTACATTTATTCACCGAGATTTAAACGTTGTTTCTAAATCGGTTAAGAAACATATTACGAAATTCAAATAAGGATATGTAATCAATTATAATTTTTATGGATAAATAATAATAGATTAATTTTAAAATAACTATATATAAAAAAGAAATTAACTTAAATAGCCTACTTTATTTTATAAATTACTTAAATAACTTATTTTTGAAAAGATTACTTATATAACCTACTTTTTTTTCTTTGATATCTTTGATTTCCAAAATATCCATTTCTTTAACAAAAAATAGAAAAAAATAATTTATCATTTTTTAGGTTTAGATAAGTAGTAATTTGGAAAGTTATAATTAATCTTAAGTCAAACTATATGTTTTAGGGTTACATAATTGAATTTTTTTTTGTTATGGTCAAATTTCTGCAAGTCTGCCAAAGTTCTAGCAGACTTCCTGCAAGTCTACTAAAAATCTGGCTCACTTCTTGATAGTCTACCAAAAATGTGGCAGACTTCCTGCAAATCTACCAAGAATTTGGCAGACTTCTTGCAAGTCTGCCAAAATGTGGCAGATTTTCTGCAAATCTGCCAAAAATCTGGCAGACTATCTGTAAGTCTACCAAACATCTGACAGACTTCTTGCAAGTCTACCAAGAATCTGGCAGACTTCTTGCAAGTCTACCAAAAATCTGGCAGACTTTTTGTAAGTCTACCAAAAATCTGGCAGACTTCTTGCAAGTCTACCAAGAATCTGGCAAACTTCATGCAAGTCTACCAAAAATCTGACAGAGTTCCTGCAAGTCTGCCAAAAATCTGGCAGACTTCCTGCAAATCTACTAAAAATCTGGTAGACTTCCTTCAAGTCTGCCAAAATCTTGCAGACTTCCTACAAGTCTTGCAAAAACCTCGTAGACTTCCTGCAAGTCTACCAAGAATCTGGCAGACTTCCTACAAGTCTACTAAAAGTCAGGCAGACTTCCAGCAAGTCTGTCAAAAATCTGACAAACTTCCTACAACTCTACTAAGAATCTCGCAGACTTCCTACAAGTCTACCAAAAATCTGGCAAACTTCATGGAAGTCTACCAAAAATCTGGCAGACTACTTGCAAGTCTAATAAAAATATGGTAGACTTCCTACAAGTTTACCAAAAATCTTACAGACTTCCTGCAAGTCTACCAAAAATCGGGCATACTTTCTGCAAGTCTGCCAAAAATTTGGCAGACTTCCTGCAAATCTACCAAAAATCTGGTAGACTTCGTACAAGTCTGCCAAAAATTTGATAGACTTCTTGCAAGTCTACCAAAAATCTAATAGACTTCTTGCAAATCTACCAAAAATCTGGCAGACTTCGTGCAAATCTGCCAAAATTTTGGCAGAGTTTCTACAAGTGTACGAAATTTATGGCACACTTCCTACAAGTCTGAAACAATTTTTCGCAAAAATTTGTTTAGGCACACATCTATTGGTCTGATACAAGATCGGTCGATCTTTGCCTCTCAGGTAAATTTATTTTTCGTAAGCACAGATCGACTGGTCTGTGTAGAGACTGATCGATCTTCTTTTTTAGTTTTATTTGTATTTTATTTGTGAAACACATAAAGATTGCTCCATAGTTTAAAAGTTAAATATACATATGCTTATTTTATCCAAAATAAGAGGTAAGATACTTAACTAAATTAAAATGTTGTGAGTGGTTTAATCCACTTATCCAATAGATTTTGTTAAATGTTTTTAATTGAAGGTTATAGCATCACATATATGGGAAAAGGCAAGAAACAATAGGCAAATAGATCTTTCGAGTATGTCTCTTTCGAGCTTGAAGATGTTGGATTTGGATTCGCTACAGCTATGTTAGAGTAATGGTACTAGTATTCAAGTCACATATACTCAATGAATAATTTCAATACTATGAAATTAATGTAAAAACCATTTGGTTTAGTTTAGACACAATTTGGTAGATTTACGCTAGCTTCGAATTGAAGTGTATTTGTGTCTGGAGAAACATAAAGAGAAAGAAAAACTTGGGACAATTTTTTATTTTATTGAATGTGAATCAAAGAGTCAAGGGCAATATACATATTTTTAAAAAAGTAGGTTATCTAAGCAATTTAAAAATAAAAAAAGTTATATTAGTCATTTTTCTATATAAAATAGTAAATTAGTTTTAAAAAATTGCTATATATACTAATTATATATTTAAAATATATATATTACTTTTCATAAAAAAGTTAAATCATATTTCAATAATATACAGTTTGATATATTAAACCAAAGTATATGATTGTTTTTCTTTTTTTTGTTAAAGAAAGTATTGTTATATATAATTTTTATGAAATATAAATACATCAAAAAATATTAATTTTGAAAAAAGAATCTCAAATATCATAAACTGTATACAGTTTTATATATTAAGATTTCGGTACTATATATATGTTATAAAAGATTATATATTAGTAAGAATATTAAAATATACATATATAATATATATACTATATAATATATATATATATATTTATAAATTATTATATATGAAAAATAATATTATAAAAATAAGTTGTAAAAATAAAAAATATATAATACATTTTAACATATATTATGGAATACATTGAATTATTTTTATTATACTTAATTAAAAAATTAATAATATGGAAAATTATATAACTTGAATTTCGGATGAATTATGTATCAAAATTTGAATAATAGGATATAGTGTAATGCATAGGATAATTCTGTATTTATTACTTCATTAACATTTCCCTAATTTTTGAAATCTTAATAATTTAAATAAATTTTTAATGGTATTCATTGCAAATAAGATTGACTCTAAGCAGAATCACTAAAAATGCTTTCTTTTTATTATATAGTAGATATGAATCTAAAAATATAAATAAATACGGGAGTAAAACCCTAAATGAACGCGACTCTGAAAATTTAAATAAATACAAGTTTAAAAACCTAAATAAATATGAGTCTAATAGCCTAAATGACACAAGCTATAAAATATTATATTCAAAAATTGTAAAGTATCAAAATATAAATCAACATAGATCGAAAGATATTTTTTGTGCAACATTGATCGTCATTATAAATTTATTTTTAATATATTAAGTATATATAAAACTAATAAATTTATATATACAAATCAAACGGGGAAAATAAACAAATATCACATTTAAAATTATGAATAATTAAAAATAACACAGAAGAAATGGAGAGAGAAGGTGATCTTCGGTGAGTCAAGAAGATGGTTTCCGGCATGACGAACAAAATTCTTCAAAGAGATACAAAGCAATCAGAGGAGTTTTTATTTGTGAAATTCATTCTTAGTAGCGAGATATCTGGATCTAAAATATTATTTTTATCGGAGAGGAGAGCAAAGGCAAATAGTGACCAAGTCGGATCAAGATATGGTAATCCTAACTGTAAGGATGAATTATCCAACAATCAATTGTCAAATCAGCAGAAATCTGAAGAAAATGTCGGAAATTATGATCTTAGTGACTCTAAGCTTAACTTAACCAAGGGCTCGGTTTTGTCTCTTTTATCTAAACATGAAATTGATGGTGATGAATAAAGTTCATACAATACTGGATATATTTTATCGATCAAAAGTTACAAGCTTGAGCTTAATTCAACCCCCGAAAAATTATATCACCGGGACTTCGTGCGATATTTAATTTTTCTTAATTGCCGGAGAAAGGCAAAGAGTTTAGAGACAAAAGTGCAAAATCCATCTTTCACGGGCCCTACTTGGACAAACCAATTTTTATGATGGTTTTTTACAGCAATTTTCTCTCTCAATCCCGTAATTTTGACTCCTGATTTGGAGGATTATTAGGCTGTAGGGTTCGCAAAATTAAGTCTGATTTGTCTTTAGGAATTCAAAGTTGCCATATCAGAGTTAATTATCAAACAATCCTTATCTCTACTCAGTCACAACTAAGGAAATCACGGAAAATCTGGGTTGGAGAACAGAATCTTCATTCCAGTTATAGAAGCTTGAATCTTAGTAATCAAGTTTGGAAAGTAGAAAATTTCATTAATTGTTTGAGACAATTATCATCACCCTTCAAGTTTATGGAATCCTCTTATTTAAGGCATCAAGCAAAATTGATTGTCATCTCAAAATCAATTCCAAAATATTCTTTGTTATTTTTTATTCTTCATAAAGAAAACAACGATGGCTCATCTCTCGGCAAAGAAGAAAATTATTCAATGCGGTTCTTCAGCCACAATTCCTCCCAAATTGGATAACACTGACCTAATTGCAAAGTGTTCGACGGTGCTGTTAGGACGTTGTCTCAATCTGAGTAAACAGGATGTTGGTGCTCTCATCCATTGCTTTCCACGCATCTGACGCATGAAGGACAAAGTAATTGGGACTTACCTAGGATTTGGTCGATTTCAGTTTACTTTCAAGTACAAGGAAGATATGAAAGAAGTTATGAGAATGGGACCGACTCACTTCGATGGTTGGATGATAACCCTTGACAAGTGGATAGCTCGTGCACTAGAAGACTATCCATCTTTCGTAACTCTTTGGGCAAGAATCTCAAATATTCCAACAGAATATGTAGCAGACATGGTATTTCATGCTATTAGCACCAATTTGGGTAAAGTAGTCAAAATTGATGTTGAAGGTGCTATGATTTTGGTGGAGATAAATGTTCAGAAAACTCTTGTGACCAAATTAGTGGTCGAATTTGAAGAAGGAGAAGAAATATTAGTGAAAATTGTGTACGAGAGGCATCAAGGCATTTGCACCTTTTGCAATTACATCAATCATGATGTATCTAGGTGCAAGAGACTTATAGAACACGAGAACAAGAAAGCAGACTAAGTAAGGCTTGTACGAATGGATTGCAACCCGGATAGAAATAAAAATTACAACGGCGGTCTTGTGAACAATGAGAAAGAAAGTTTGGAAGGAAGGACAGAAATGAGAGGAGCAAAGAGTAATAATCTTGACCAATATGGTTCAAATTTCAACAGGTCACAAATACATCAAAAGTATATCCCTAAAACCAGAGATAAGGATGAAGTGACGAAGACTGTGTAGCAAACAATTCTCAACCTTTGGCCAATGTTATTATAGGGATTGAAAACCAGAACATTGGTTCAAGAAAAACAAATAGAGCTGAGGTTCACGGATTGGATGTAAATAACCGGCCATCGGTAGCAATATATATGCGATTGGTAAGAATTCTGAGGCATTATCATCATCTAAGAAATCCAAACTCTCTTCTACCAATCACGAAGAAGAAGAGATATCATCAATTCCCACTCTCAGCAAACTCAACACACTCAGCAATAATGTTGAGGAGAATACATCAAAATATGCTGTTTGAGGGGAGGAGTTTGATCCCATGAACTGTGACCTCCTTTCCAAAACCAAATCGAATGAGGGGGATAAATGGAGAGCACTTATTACTGCTCAAGATTTGGATTGCTTTCAGTGTAAGGGGACAATCACAGAAGAACAGAAGGTAGAGTTACTGTAATCGGATCTCATAAAGTCAAAACCTGCTCTCCATTCGAGAAAAAGCCGACATGACACCACAAGTGCATCATCATTGGACACTGGAAAACAAGGATCAACGTCTTCAGGTGTACTGATGGGTATGAGTTTTAAGAAGCAAAACATCGTTAATATGGTGGTACCGAGCAAGAAAAAAAAAAGGCTCTAAGGGAACCAACGAGAGTGTAACATCATGCTCAAGGGCATCGTCCTCTTAATTCTCTTTTAATTTCTTGTATTAAAAATTCTATCACGGAATTTTCAAAGCATTAAGAGCCCTATTTCATTTAATTATTTGAAAGACATCTATAATAAATCTGGTTTTGATTTTCTATTTTTAAAACAAAAAAGAGTGTTAATTATATGGAAAATTTACTCAGAACATTTAATATGGACAACATAATTATTGTTGAGCCAGTGGGGACTAGTGGTGGACTTGCATTATTATTTCCCATAACTAACAATGTGGTGTTGAACCACAAGGATAAGAACGTAATTGACATATCCCTTGAGCTAAAGGGTAAAAAGTCTTTTATCACTTTTGTATATGGCGAACCGAATCACTCATTGAGAGATCAGGTCTAGGAAAGAATTGAAAGAATTACGACACAGAGATCGGAACCTTGGTTCATGATCAGAGATTTTAATGAAATCTCAGGGCATCAAGAAAAGAAAGGTGGTTGGATTAGAAGCCTCCACTATTTTGTTTCGTTTAATACAATGTTACAAAATGGATATTTCATTGAGTTCCCGTGTATTGGAGATACATCATCTTGGCAAGGGGTCTTCCAAAATGAGATTATTAGATGCAAACTTGACAAAGCTTTTGGGAACGAGAAAATGGCATTTCCTTTTTCTGTACTCAAAAATGGAATATTTTAAGATGACTGGATCTGATCATAGACTGATCCTGGTAGAGCAAAAAACGATGAAGTTAGGCAAACGTCTACACTTTATTTTGACAATTGATGGATACAAAAACCGGATTTTGATAAAACTATTAAAAAGGGATGGAAGAGATATGCTTTCCTAATATGAAACCGAATTGTGGATAAAATCTTGAACTGTCGAAGGGAGGTCTCAAGGTGGAGAAAAGGTTAAATTCTCCCAGGTAAATTGAAAATAAACTTACTCATAAATAAACTAGAAGAGCTGAAGAATCAAGATTCCTGTTCCACACTGGAAATAAAAGAATCGACACATGAACTATACCTAGATTACATGGAGGAAGAGACGTATTGGAAACAAGAAAGCTGTAACAAGTGGCTCTTAGAAAGGGATAACAACAGAAAAAAATTTTACGCACAGCCTAAACAGAGGCGGGCAAAGAACATAATTATTGGACTTTATAATTCTCAAGGACGGTGGGTAGATCAAGAACCTGAAATTGAAGCTGAGGCTGTTAAGTATTTAGATACTCTGTTCACATCTAATGGGATATCTGATTATGAAGCTTCACTAGAGGGTATAGAAACCATAGTATCCGAAGTGGAGAATAGAATTTTACTAGCTACAACGACAGAAGAGGAAGTTAGGCAAGCCTTATTCATGAGGGACCCCGGGAAAACTCCAGGTCTGGACGAAATGACGGCAGTTTTCTTCCAGAAATCATGGCCAGTGATAAAAGAAGATGTTCCCAGGGTAGTTAATGATTTCATTGCTACAGGACAACTAGATATAGAACTAAATCTCACTCACATTAGTTTAGTTCCAAAAACAGCTAGACCTACTAAAATGTCGGAGTTCAGACCAATTAGCTTATGTAATGTGGCCTACAAGATCATCTCAAAGGTGGTGAGCCTACGTTTAAAAAGAATACTCCCATCACTTATATCGTACACCCAGTCAACATTTGTGTTAGGGCGGCTAATTTCTGACAACATTTTGATTACCCAGGAAATGTTTCATGCTCTAAAATCTAATAAGAAAATAAAAGGAGGTTATATGGCAATAAAGACTGATATGAGCAAAGCATATAACCAAGTAGAATGGGATTCCATGCATAATGTCCTCCTCAAGCTTGGATTTCATGCATGATGGGTTCAAGAGATTTTACAATGTGTCTCTATAGTATAGTATTATGTTCTATTAAACAGGATCCCGAAAGGTCGTATAATACCAAAATGTGGACTCCGAAAAGGGGACCCTCTCTCACCATACCTTTTAACTTCTGCAGAGAAGTACTGATTGCAAAATTGAAACTGGCAAAATGCAAAAGTCAGCTGACTAGGATCTCGGTGGTGCGTACTTGTCCGTAAGTTCCACATCTTCTTTTTGTGGATAATAGTTTATTCTTTTGTATGGATAATAAAGAAGAGGCCGCCACCACACTTCGGATTCTGACAGAATACGAAATGATTGCTGGACAACAAATAAATTTTTCAAAATCATCGATCCAATTTGGCAAAGATATTGATCCCCTACGACGTCATGAGATTCAGGAACACTTAGGCATTAGCAACATAGGTGGGATGGGAACTTACTTAGGTCTTCCTGAGGTTTTGAAGTGGCCAAAACAAAAGTTTTCACTTTTGTGTGAGAAAAAATAAATGCTAGAATCAACTCATGGTCGACAAAATTCCTATCGAAAGGAGGTAAAGAAGTACTAATTAAATCGGTCCTCACTGCGATTTCATCATACGTTATGTCGTTTTATCACCTACCTAAAATAATAGTGTCAAAATTATCGGCTTCTATAGCAAAATTTTGGTGGCAGAACTTAAGTGTCTCAAGGGGTATTCATTGGGCCAAATGGGACAACTTATGCAAAACTAAAGCTGAAGGAGGCTTAGGGTTCAAGGCTATAGAGAAATTTAATTATGCTATATTAGCCAAACAACTTTGGCGAATTTTGGACCATCCAGGTTCTCTTCTATCCAGGATACTCCAAGCTTGATACTTTGTAGGATCTAATCCATTGGTTCCTCGGCGAGTCTACTCTCCCTTATACATATGGAAGAGTATTATTACAACAAGAGCCCTAGTTATGAAAGGATTAATTAAGAGAGTGGGTACTGGTGAATCTATTAGAGTTTGGTCAGACCTTGGATTCTGGATATTTACCCTAGACCGGCGATGGGCATGGCATATCATATACATCCGAAAATAAAGGTTTTGGGTCTGATAGATTAACAAACTAGGCTTTAACGCTAACCCCTAATTAATCAGTTATTCTTCTCTCATGATGCACGATTAATTTTGGGGATCCATATTCCTCGCAGGCCGATTCCTGATCGTTTTTGGCTGTCATTTTAACAAACTCGGCTTTTATTCAGTTAAATCTGGTTATTCGGCGGAAAGAACCCTATCTTTTAACGGGAAAATATCATTTGGGCCAAATATACAGGATTTACAAGCTCATGTCTGGAAGATTAAAGCATCCCAAAAACTAAAGCATTTTGTGTGGCAAGTTCTGTCTGGTCATTTGGCAGCTAAATCAAATATTTGCAAACGAGGGATAAACTATGATCTAAGATGTGATCGGTGTGGTGCGGATAACGAAACAGTGAATCACATCCTTTTTGAATGTCTATCAGCCGTTCAGGCATGGGCTCTATCTAAACCTGCTAGTTAGTTTTTCCCGGGTGAGTCAATATATTCGAACATTGTTGCCCAAAACAGGGGACGATAGGAGCTATCCGTGGATTCTTGGCTCCTTTGGAAGACACAAAATGAAAAGATTTTTTCGAACAAAGACAAAGACCCCCAGGAGATTGTCCAGTTGGCAAAAGCAGAAACTAAAATATAGGAGGAAGCTCAAAAAAAGAAAGAAGTTTTCACATCATATGTTTCTGAGAAGTCAATTTCATCCTCATAAACCGCATCCCGTCCCTTAGCAATAAACCCAGCTTTTACAAAACATAAATGCGGGGTGGATGTCTCATGAAAGGATTAGGACCCCTTCACTGGGGTAGGTTAGTACTGCTTCCCGGACGGTACGGAAGGTGTAAATTTTGTAGCTCAGCATATTAGGAGAAGCTTATCTGCTCTACACTCAAAATTTGAAGGGCTACTTTGGGCTATGTCTTGCCTTATCTCCCTCTAGATCCTAGATGTCACTTTTTTGGTCGATTGTTCTGAACTCCTTAGCATGATTGAAGATCCATCAGGTTGCCCTGTTTTTTCGTCCTACTTGGAGGATTTCTTTCATCTACAGAGTTCATTCATTTCATGTTCTATTGCTAGGATACCACGTGTGCTCAACCACAAAGTGGATCATTTGTCTCGTACGGCATATCGATCAGCGCAGAGTGAAGTTCTTGTAACTAATGTCTCTTTTATTTAATATGTTGTAATGTTATAAAATGAATAAAGTTAGAAAAAATTAAAAATAACTATAAATGTATAATAATTTTTCAAAAAATGTATTATATGTATAGCATGTGACACCGTCTAGTTAATATTAATAAGATACTTTGACGTTAACAAAAAAAGAATTCGTGTAGATAAGATAGAACTTTTATTTTAAAATTAATATCATCGTTTGACGCAGAAGAAGATGGCATATATAAAAAAAGATGGGACCATGCATGGAGAACAAACGGCACGAGCCACACCATTTACCAACGAACAGAAGAAGAACCACATTCCCTTTGATATGAGGATTGCGTTATTTAACAGCAGAATAATATTTAAAAAATTTGGGGTCATAATTATCAATCACACTTTGTTATTACTCTCCTCCTCTCTCTACATCTAAAACTCAAAACTTTCTTTTGGTTTTTGTGTTTTGCTATTTATCCGAAAAAGGGACAAAAAAATTTCCTTTGTGTTGGTACCAGACTCAACAGTCTGAAGAGGCCCAATAACAAAGAACAAGGGAAAATGGGCCTCGCCGAGCAGGTGACAAAGCGAGCTTCACAGCGCCCGAGGAGC
>OVBA01003956.1:0-11248 GCA_900406435.1 Lepidium aucheri
ATGTTATCCATATTCCTTGCCGAATTGGTTTGTTTGTGCTTCTTCCAGAGTCTAATATTTTGTCTTAGTATTTTGAATCTGTTAACTGACTCCATTGTCTGATGCCTCTTCCAACTTTGTGTTAGCATTTCATTAAAGTCCCTATATTTTGTCCACCTCTTGTCAAAAAGAACCTTTTGGAGAAGGTGTGGTTCTCAGCTGCAAAAGATATGAATATAGGCTTGTGATCAGAGCCTTTAAAATCCATATAGGTTGATGTCGCTTGTGGAAATAGACATGTTAACCCTGAATTGCTGAAGGCTTTATCCAATCTGGTTTGAATCCATTGATTTTTCCTGTGACCTGCCCATGAGAAGTATGGTCCATTACTGTTTAGTTCTTCCATATCACATTCTGTAATAAGAGTTTTAAATGGTTGCATTGCCCATGATGGTCTCTGAGGACCTCCTAGTTTCTCTTTATATGTCCTGATTTCATTGAAATCTCCAAGAAGCATCCATTCTGCACTCCTACTTTGATTGATACTGCTTAATTGATTCCAGACCTGCCTTCTCATATGTGGTTTTGGGTGTCCATAAACAAAGGATACATAGATATAGTGCCTCCCGATTCTTAGCTGAGTATCTATAATGTTTCGATTACTATTTAAGATGGTTAGATCCTTTTTATTTTTCCACATTTGAGCTAATCCTCCACTTAGACCAATTGGTTCTATAGTAAAGAGGTTTTTTCATAACCGAGCCAGTCTTTAACCTAAGATACATATTGTGAGGTATTTTTTGTTTCCATTAAGAAGAGATAGTCTGGAAATAAGGCTTTCCTTATTTCCTTTAGCCTTTGAACTGTCAAGGTACTTTTCAAACCTTGGCAGTTCCAGCTGATGATGCTGATGATGAAACGGGTGGCTTAAGGAGAGCCACCATACAAGTGTTATGTTGTTCTGAGTGTTGTTGAGTGGGCTGTGCCAAACCTTCGGAAATTTTACGCTTCTTCCTGTTATCTCTTGGCACCATAGTATCACTATCTACCACTATCCTTTCAGTGAGTTCATCAAGTAGTGGACCAGCTGAGGTAGTTGGTTTTTGTGACCTTTTATGTTGGCTTTTGTATTTTATGAGTGGAATTTGGTCATCTCCTAGATCGTTGTCACTTGTAACTTGGGTGGTGAATCCCTTAGCTTCCATCATTTTACCGGAGTTAATCTGCATGTTTGAAGGCTGATTAGACTTATCTTTGCTGTCAGAGGATTCTGATGCAGAGTTTTTTAGTGTAGTTTCTTGCTTTGGTGTTCCCTGGCGTATGCTGGATATATGGTACCTTTCCTCCTGGTTAGTTTAAGATTTGAATTTTTTATCCACCTCCCTTATATCCATCTTCTCTACAGATGATTGACCTGTATTTTCTTGGCCATCTTTGTACTCGTTTTCCTTTTGGTGTTGTTCAGATGTATGAGTATCCATTGGGTTACATTCTGGTGATTGTGGGGGTGAGGGACTGGCTAGCCAAGGACAGTGTCTCTTTTCATGAGTGATTCTGAAACAAAAATGGCATGATTTTTTAATCCTCTCGAATTCAAAGTTAACCTTGATAACCTTTCCGTCGGGTAATCTGTACGTTCTTTGCGGTTTTAATGGACTGTGCAGATCATACACGATTTTAACTTTGATATATGCATGTAGTGATGTTCTGTTTTCATCGTAGTCCACCTCAATAACATCATCATAAGTGCTAGCAATAGCTTTGAACAGGTCTGTTGTGTGATGTTGAATAGGAATATTTGACATACGGATCCAGATAGGAACCTTAGTGATAATTTGTTCTCCTTGCATGTCTTGTTTAGACATAACTGCCACACCCCAATCCTCAAAAGTCCAGATTCCAAATCTTGTGACCGCATTTAAAGCCTCTTCTGATTGGAATCTAAACTGGAATTGATCTTGCGATATCACCATTCCAATCACCTTAACATATGTTCTCCAAATGCGTGGTAATGTGATCATAGCTTTAGCCATGTTTTGTTTTTTGGGATTAAGTAATCTGCCAATTAGGATATGTCTCTGTTCTTGCATGTTATTGTAATTACCAGATCATGGCAGATCTACTGGTTCTTCTTCGAGATTAAGAGAGTCAAAGGCTTCTTGTAATGTTGTCTCCATTGTAAGGAAAATTTGGCCAAGTAGTTATTTTGTGATCCTTTTGGTAAGAGAGATGATCTTGTTGTGCAAAGACTTGTTTAACGTTGTTGCATGTAACTGATCCTCTATGATCCTTATATATATGTGACTCTTCAATGAAAATTGGTAGTATATGTAGGGAATTTTAGCAGGTGTTAGTCTTCTTGTTTATCAAGTGAAGTTTGAGTTTTGGGTAAAGATTGAGAATTACAAGAAAAATTGTGATCAGCTTTTGTGGAGAGATTAGTCAGGTAATTTAACTGACAGCAATTCAAGCTTCAGTGGGTTTACTCTTCTTCTCTATCGTCGAGAGAAAAGAGAGGTTTTTAGTTCGATCTAGGGTCTCTATACAATCCATTTTTTCAAATGTTTAACATCTATAGAAATTTATATTGTGATTTATTTTTAATATCGAAACTAATCCGGATGAACTCAACTAATCCTAGCTATACAAAAACTTATCAGACACTTCCAATATAATATGAGGTTTTTAGTCTAAATTAACAAGAAATTATAGAAAACTACATCTTTTTTATAGGATTTATTTTGGAGATTTTCTAAGGCTGTTGATATCCACATTGGAGATAGTGGCTGCCAAATAATATAAGAAAGAGTTCTTATTATCATACACACGGCACAGAAAGATAAAAAGGCAGAATTAAATGGGGGTGTTACATCAGTAACACCAACGAGACACTCTTTAACGATCAAGTTTTTTTCATATAATGGCCTTGTGACATCACAATAAACAGACCCTACATTATCAATAGGATTATCTCGCATAACATATGGACACTAAAGATTGTGAAAAATATTAAAAAGAAATCATTAATATTTTAAAAATAGTGAGTGTATTATCGAGTAGACACAGCACAGTGTCGTAAATTTTAGCTTATATATAAAGTAGCCAGAGGATTCCGTGGTGAACCAAGCTAAGAAAGAGCTTTTTAGTAACAAGAGAGACAAAGAAGAGCTAAAGGGAAAGAGAGAGAGATGAGAATGATGCAAGAAGAAAACAGAAAAGGTCCATGGACAGAACAGGAGGACATACTTCTGGTAAATTTTGTTCACTTATTTGGAGATCGAAGATGGGATTTTATAGCAAAAGTATCAGGTTTGAAGGTGGAGGGAGAAAGATAAGAATAGGTAAGGAGCATCATTAATGAGCTAGTTTTGATTGTAGGTTTGAACAGAACAGGAAAGAGTTGCAGGCTTAGGTGGGTTAATTACCTTCATCCTGGTCTCAAACGCGGAAAGATGACTCCACAAGAAGAGCGTCAAGTGCTTGAGCTTCACGCTAAGTGGGGAAACAGGTCTCATCCATCTAAGAAACAAGCTATACATTGTAACTACATTAATCTCTTTGTTGCAACAGTATTTATACTTTTCGAAAATTTCATGTAGGTGGTCAAAGATAGCCCGTAAATTGCCAGGACGTACCGATAACGAGATCAAAAACTACTGGAGGACTCACATGAGGAAGAAGGCTCAAGAGAAGAAGCGTCTTATGTCCCCAACTTCTTCATTCTCCAACTACAGCTCTTCATCTCTGACAACTACCATCAATACTCAAGATACATCGACATATCACTCGAAGAAATCTACTGGGAAAGTGAGCTTTTATGACACAGGAGGATCCCAAACCACGAATCAAGAAACCGAAGACATGTACTCAATGGAGGACATATGGAGAGAGATTGATCACTCTGAAGTAAACATAATAAAACCAGTTAAAGACATCTACTCAGAACAAAGCTATTGCTTAAGTTACCCAACTCTAGCTTCTCCATCATGGGAAAGCTCATTGGATTCTATATGGAACATAGATGCTGATAAAAGTAAGATGTCTTCCTTTGAGATTGATCAGTTCCCTATCTGTTTCCAACACAGTAGATCGCCATGGTCGTCAGGTTAGATTAAGAATTCATTCATTGAAGTAAATCTGTTTATATCTGTTATATATAACATATAAATATGTAGACACAATAAAACGTAATGACTGTAGTAGTTTTGTCTGATGAACACAAAAACAGCCCAAGTATGTAATCTTATATATCATGTGTAGTAAGTAACCACTTTAAGTCTGCTTCTTTTCAATATCCTAGTTTTGTAAGTGAATAAGAGAACAAGTGAGCTTGTGACCTCACTTCCTATCTTTTTGTCCAATGTGTAATACAAGTCAATACTTTAAATCCAAAAACCTTCTTAGAAAGTTTCCAACTGTAATCGCATATTATATGTTACTATAATCTCTCGTTATTGTATCAACACTCTTAGCATATACTTGTCAATGAAAGACGGAAGAACAAACAAAATATGGTCCGGTGAAGCGAACAATGGATTAGGGAAAATATGAGGCAATGATTCTTACCAAGAAATATTAACTTTGGTATGGCGTATAATCATTTGGTGATTTAAAGAACAGTATTTATCTTTTTTTTTCGTCTAATTTTATTAAAAATTAAATGGGCTTAAATGATACAGATTATAATTGCAACAAGGATATGACCATAAAACAAAGGTTCAAAGGCCCAAAATGAAAGTTCAAGAATGCTACACATTTCCATCCTTCTCGACCATTTGCTTCCACGTGTCCATTTATGAAGGCACATACGTGCTTTTGTGCGACTACGTATCTCCTCGGCATTCTTGCAGGCATGAATCTTCAGTGTGAGCAAATATGCATCTCCGATCTCAGTCGATCCACCGGAAACCACCACAAATCTTCATTTACAAGTCCAAAAGGAGTTGAATTCTTCCAAAATTTTCTTCCAATATGGTCGAATCTCAATAATATCCAACAATAAAACCACCCGCGAACACCAACCTAGGCTACTCCGACTAAGCGGAAAATTACTCCTCCTAAGGTTAGATAAATCTAAACAGGAGCGAAGCATCACCAACAACCTCAGAAAAGATGATCGGATATGAAACAAGCTAGAAAAGACTAAAACCAACAACAGAGACACAAAAATAATAATATAAACCGTAGAGGATTTCTGAACCATTACCGGCTACACCGGATGATTATTCTATGAAAAGTATAACTTATAAAAGACAAGATTACAATAATGGAATCTAATAGATTTAATTCCGGAAGAGCAGCTGGAACAAACCGGAAGAGATACTCAAACCTGGAAAAACAAGCCATACTAATCCTCTGAAAGATTTAAAGTGAGGGAAGAGGAAAACTGATGGTTGAATTTTACGGAGGTTGAGAAGAAAACTCTCACGGAGCACAATATTAACATAAATGACAAGAAGTAGTTTAGTAATCAAATCTTAACCAAATAATTCTCTTGTTTTTCTACAAATACAAATTCTAACTTAAGGTCAAAAAGAAAGAAGTAGCAAAATAACAAAAAAATCTTCACTCAGTTTTCGAGAAAAAAAAAACAAAACCTAAACAAAATTAGTTTGAAATTCAAGGGACTAATCCTATTATTACGACTAGCGAAAGCTTAATTTTACCATCTGAGCGTACAGATGTATTGGAGACTCGCAAAATTAGACAGAAAGAGAAAATGAGATGACAAGAAGAGGTAAAAACATTTGTAATAGGAGTTTTTCTCATAAAAGTAATAACAAACTAATATATAATATTATTTTACTGTAAGAGGTTTTCAAATTTTTTGGAACTTCTATCCGTAATCTTTCATGTTAAAAATTCTTTAACGAGTTTTGAGAGATTTTTTTGATAAATATTATTATTTAATATTCTGATATTACTTTTTTTGATAAGAGACTCTTGTAAGAAATTACCATTACTTTTTCGATGACAAATGAGGAGAGACTATGTCGTCACATTGGTACATTGAATCTTTGTTCCATATGCAGAGCGATTGAGTCGAGTCTCCACCTATCTGCCAAATATGAATGGAGCTTGCAATAGCAATTTTGGCTTGGCCGTGGCAGGAGGTGTCCTGCGAGATAGTGAGGGAGGTTGGGACTATGGTTATGCTTTAAATATTGGGATCTGTTCAACTCCTCTTGCCGAGTTGGGGGGGGGTATACTATGGTCTTTGGATTGCTTGGGAATAGGAAATTCGCTATGTGGAGCTGGAGATTGACTCGGAGTTAGTTGTTAGTTTTCTCCAGATAAGGATTGTGGATTCACATTTTTTGTCCTTCATAGTACGTTTGTGCTATGGCTTCATCTTTTTGGAATGAATAGTCTGAATTTCTCATTGTATAAGGAAGCCAATCATTTTGCTGACGGATTGGCAAACTATACTTTTTCTCTTCCTTTAGGTTTTCATGTTTATCATTTTCTGCGTGTGGAGATTCTTCCGATTCTTTATGATGATGCAAACAAGATCTTTTTCCCATGAATAGTTGCGGTATGAGTCTTAATTTATAAATAAAGCTTAGGAAAGCTCTTTCTCTCTTTTCTATCTCTCNAAAAAAAAAAAAAAAAAAAGACTACCTTTACATATTACGGAAGGTTGTTATAAAATCTCATATTGAGCCCAAAGGCTCATAAGTCATAATTGTATTTATACGAAATTTTGATTATAAAATTGGTTTTGTTTCGGTTCAGTTCGGTTTGGTTCAGACCAATTTGAAAATTTTGGTTAATACAGTTAGAAATTTAGGTTGTATTGGCGAGTGAGAGAGAGAAGGGGATCGTTACTGGAGGAATGGCTGAGTCCGATTCTGTAAACGAAGCGAAGGAGAAGAAGCTATGGAAAGCTATTTTTGCAATCTCCGGGATTATGATTACTCTCGTCATGTATGGTCTTCTCCAGGTCTCTTTCCTCTTCTTACTTCTCTCTCAGTTAATTTTGGTGTGTTTCTTTTAGTTTTCCCACGAATTCTCCTTTCTTGTTCAATTGATTGTAAAAACGATCTGGGTTTTCGAAATTAGCTCAGAGAGTAGTTTATAGGCCTTTCTTTTTCATCACTAGCAAAAGATATGATCTGATGTGTTTTTGAATATTTTTTTGTTGATTTTTGTTTTTAATTGTAGGAAAAGATAATGAGAGTGCCTTATGGGTTGAACAAGGAGTACTTTAAGTACTCTTTGTTTCTCGTTTTCTGTAATCGACTCACCACATCAGCTATTTCTGCTGGTGCTTTACTGGTAAAACTAGCAAACCTGTGTTGTATTTTTATTGTCAAACTATCTCATATTCCCAAAGAAGTTTAGTTTTAATTCATTTTCCTTCTGTATTCATAGGCGAGCAAGAAAGTTTTGGATCCTGTAGCTCCGGTTTATAAATACTGTCTCATATCTGTAACCAACATTCTAACCACAACATGCCAATATGAGGTAGGACATGTTTCTTCTCCTCCAATCTGATTAATGAGCTAATAACAGTGGTCTAACTTTAGCTTGACAATTTTTGATGTCTCTAGGCCCTCAAGTATGTTAGTTTCCCAGTTCAAACTTTGGCCAAGTGTGCCAAGATGATACCAGTTATGGTAAGTTATAACATTATTCTGTAAAGTAGGCAACTTTCGTATTATGTGTTTATTACCGCTCTTGAATCTGTGTGTGTATTCTTTTTACAGGTCTGGGGAACTCTCATTATGCAGAAAAAGTACAGGGGATTTGACTATTTAGTGGCTTTCCTTGTGACCCTTGGGTGTTCTGTCTTTATTCTTTTTCCGGTAAATCTCATTCTAATCAAAGGACACTCTGTTGATCACTATTAACTCAAGATAGTATAGGATGAACTTTTGTATGTGTATTTGAGCTGTAGGCAGGAGATGATATTAGCCCGTACAACAAGGGAAGAGAGAACACTGTATGGGGTGTGTCACTTATGGTTGGTTATCTTGGGTACATATCCATTTTAGTCGGTTATTTTATTTTAATTTTGAAGTAGAAACCTCAGTACTGTTTTGGTATATTTATAATTGGTGTTGGTAAACTGACTAACAGGTTTGATGGCTTCACAAGCACTTTCCAAGATAAACTCTTTAAAGGTTATAATATGGAAATACATAACCAGATATTCTACACAACTATCTGCTCCGCTATTCTTAGTTTCACTGGTGAGGACTCTCTTCATACTTCGTTTGTCTCTTTTATGCTCATTTTATTTGGACTCTTGATTACTAGTACTTCCTGTGAAGATTTTTTTCCTTACTTATTAAGCACTTTTCTTCTACTGATGGTAAATTTCTCCTATTTCTTCCCATCATTCAGTCTTTTGGTTATATTTCAAAAATTTCTGTTTTAAGCTTTAACTGAGATCATCTGTTGGTAAACTCTAAACCCTGCAATTAATAGGAGCTTTCTTATACTCTGTTCTGACTGTAATTCACTTATTTCATCAGTGCTTCTTAATATAGAACTCATCTGCCTTGCATAAAACTCAATGTGTGGACTTGCTCACGAATCAGGTTGAGCATGCTTTTTATTAACTCATATGTGAAAATTTCTGCTTAATATAGGCCTTGTATTGCAAGGGCATTTACTCCCAGCAGTGGACTTTGTCTCTCAGCATAGGGATTGTCTATTTGACATAGCTTTGCTTTCCACTGTAAGTAAGTCTTCTGCATAGTCATTACAAGAATCATGTTCCAGATACACATCTTAATTAGAGTAAGATTGCACTGGGGCTGTGGTCACACAGCTGCTATAGTTAGAGATACCCTGCAGTTGAGTTTGTATTCAGACACAAAAATCTAATAAAGTAAAAGATAATAGTTAGTAGACAAACATATTAGAGATGAACACGGTGTTCTGCAGGTAGCAACAACCAGTCAATTTTTCATATCTTACACCATTAGGACATTTGGTGCTCTGACTTTTGCTGCCATAATGACTACAAGACAGGTATGTTCCCCAGACATGGTAACGTTACCCTGATCCCAACATCTTGATTCCTGATCTCAGTTGGTTCTATCTAATACCCTCTTCATTGTCTAATAAGCTTGTAAGCATCATGCTCTCCTGCATTTGGTTCTCACACCCACTTAGCTGGGAGCAGTGCATTGGATCCGTAAGCTCCTCCATGTCTTTTACTTTGTCGTCCCTCTCTTGTGATCCCTCGTTCCCAAAGCTAAACCCGTTTTTCACTGATGCAGATAATTGTTTTCGGGTCTCTATATGCTAAAAACTTACTGAAGAAGAAATCAGAAAAGCCACAGGCTGCTCCAGAACTTCCACAGGACGAAGAAGCTCAGCCTCTAAAGGGAAACCCTTAAAGCACAGAGATATTTTCTCTGATGCTTAGACAGTTTTCTGCCAAATTTGATACCCCTCTTGACTCTGAGGCATCTCAGTAATAAAACAAAGCAGTTGAGATCTGACTCAATTGTTTTTGTTTTTGTTTTTGTCAAGAAGTCATACCCGAGGCGTAAGACGGGTATTCAATGGAGACATAGAGCCTAATGTTTGCTAATAGAGTTTCTTGTATGTGTTGCTACTTTTGTGCAAACAAGGTGACCAATAAACAATTTATTTACTGTTTAGTGTAGAGTGATTAAAATGATTGTGTAAACTTGTAATGGAGTTTTGATATTTTATGATTAAAAATGATATCGACTATCAAATTTTTGATACATTAATTTGAAATTCTCGAAAATTTGCCTGTTACGGTGAATAGATTGGCGTATATTGTCACGACCTAAAATTGAAAAAATATTAGATTGTTTAGTAACCACCTAAAATTGAAAAAATATTAGATTGTTTTGTAACTCAGGAGTTTCAGCGAGATGGGAAGGGTTTGGACTATTTTTTTGGGGTGGTGCAGACCAGGGATAGACCTTCATTTTTGGGTATTCAAATAAGTTGAAAACATGAGCTCATATTTGTGTAAAAATGATTAGGAAAATGTGATTTAGTTTCGCATAGTAGGAAAATTTAATTTGCAAACTCTGTAAAGTTCCATATCTATTCCCTACCACTTTACCACAAATTCTTTGTTAGAAAAATTGTTAAATAGTTACGATCGAACAACATATGATCTAGCCATAAATTTATAGGTACGACTGTAATCATACAAAAAAAAGTCATAGTTATACGTTCAGGTCGTGCCTATTTTGATATGGTTGTTTGATGATTTTCGTAGTTTTTATTTTCATAGTTTGAGGATATGCCATGGAGAGGAAATGTGGTTTGAGAGGAATATATTTTGTGAGCCCCATGCTTTGATGTTTATGGTGGTACGCTTGGAATCAGGAACTATTAGTGGTTAATGCCAATAAACCGCACGGGTACGTGAGAGAAACAAAGCTTGAACTACTTCCATTGTTAGTACCAATCCATTATTCTAGTCTTTTTTTTAAGACAAAACTCATTTAATAATTAATTCTCTTTACTATTAATTAACTACCTATATATGTGAAGTAAATTTGTTTATTAATTCATATGACGTTACCCCTTATGTCGCAATGGTTGTTGCAATGTTAAAACCCTATTAAAATTCATGAATGTATGACCACATTAAGCCGGTTGGTTTATTATTTAATCACAAAGGTTCAAGTATCTTGCTATATATATTGTGTCCATCATGTATTTGTGTCGACATTATGATTTTAAGATGATTCATACTTATTAGATATAAATCGAAACATATAATTAAACATATATAATAATGATAAATGATGGATATAACAATAATGAAGTCAACGAATTATTGTATAAATAGACCTCAAACCCAATGACTAGATTCACTCAAGTTTTTGGAAATTCATTAAAAGAAAAAGAAAAACAAACAAAAAAAATGGCAAAGATCTTCAACTTCGTCTGCTTCACCACTGTCTTGCTGGTTGTCTTAGTGCTCTCAACAGGTAATTAACAAAAGAAATCTATAAACTTATTCACCTACTTCTGACTTTAACCCAAAATAGCTTAGATATAAGAATTGTTGCTCATAATTTTATATAATAATCGATTGTGAGCTGATGAAAGATAGATGTTTGAATATATAGAGATCCCGAAGAGCGAGGCATGCTTTACATTTTTAGGTGAATGTGCTGTTGACACATGTACTTCAAGTTCCTGCAAAACTTGTTGCGAAGGCAAATATGGTGCTACTGTTGCATGTGCCGGGAGATGTGAACTTGAACTCAAATGATGTCAAACGGATATCGTTTGATTTTTGAGAACAAAAATTGCA
>OVBA01003956.1:13448-25514 GCA_900406435.1 Lepidium aucheri
GCTTTATCTTTGTGCTTCAAGACCAGACATCATGTTTGCAACTTCATACTTATCTCGTTACATGTCTGCCCCAATGCTTCAATATTACCAAGAAGCAAAACGAGTGCTAAGGTATGTTAAAGGAACCTTAAACTTTGGTATTCAATACGTGCAAGTTGAAGAACCAGAGTTAGTAGGCTTCACCGATAGTGATTGGGGAGGTTCGGTTGAAGATAAGAAAAGTACAAGTGGCTATGTCTTCACAATAGGTTCAGGAGCTTGCTGTTGGAACTCAAGCAAGCAAAAGACGGTTGCTCAATCAACAGCAGAAGCCGAGTATATTGCTATTTGTTCTGCAGCAAATCAAGCAATATGGCTACAACGTTTGGTGAATGAACTCGGACTCAAGACCGAAAAAGGTACACGAATACTTTGTGATAATCAATCTGCGATTGCTATAGGAAAGAATCCTGTTCAACATCGTCGAACAAAATATATCGACATCAAGTATCACTTCGTAAGAGAAGCCGAACAGGAAGGAAAGATCAAGCTTGAGCATTGTCCAGGAGATCTTCAAATTGCAGACATCCTCACAAAACCATTAAACACTTCAAGGTTTGAAATCTTAAGAGAGGAACTCGGAGTTATGATGAAGCCATGATCAAGGAGGAGTGTTGAAATTAATTAAATCTTCATCATATCTTATACAAAGCCTTTCGTATAATATCTTTCCTATAGTATAGTTCGTATAAACTGATTCGTATAAACTATAGTTTTATGTTATAAACTAATAGGCACATGTGTATAGGTTCCATCGATTGGTTGTATATGTTTATAGGGTTATGTCTTTAGGTTTAGAAGACACAACTCTTAGTGAATATGTCTGTTTGTAAACCTATATACACTGATTTCATAATTAATAAAGTTACGTTGTTTTGGTTTAACAAAAATTGATCATAAAACAGAGCACCATCATTTGTGAATAACAATTGAAAAACAGAGCAACGAGGAAGAAGAAGATCATCGATTTTCAAAGAGAGTAAAAGGAATTTAGATTGAGTGAGAAGAGAAACAAACTAACGTTTGTTGTTTTCCGATCCAAATCACATAAGGGAATTCAAAATTCCAATATTCGACAGCCACCTTTTGGTTTTGGTTCTTGTAACCTTTGAGGAGAAAATTTCATCCTCCACAACTATTTGGAGAAGATTTGTGAACTCTCTTTACTTTTATTTCAGTTTATTCATGAGCTTTATTCATTCTTCTTGATTGTTGATTTCTTTCATGTATGAGTAATTTGCCAATTAGGCTTAGGGTTTTCTATGGATTCAGGGATTCAATGAATAAGGAACCAATAGGGTTTTATCTTGTGTGTTCTCCATCCAAGACTGAGTTTAATGCTTAAATTAGCTTGATCACCTAGTCTATGATCTTGGGTTGTTTAATTCTCCAAAAGCTTGTTAGATGTCTGAACTAGCTTAGATGAGCAACTAGTCCTTAACCAACGAAAGATGATGTTAAGGCTATTTATGGATATTCAGACCCAATCGATAAAGCGTGTTTACATCTCTAGGGCCAACAAAAATTAGGATTTCTAGGTTGTTAAGCATAGTAGTTGACACCACAATAGTGGGTTTGCTAGAATTTTATGTCTCAGTCGAGAATTGGTTGAATAAATGTCCTGAATAGTCTTCCTAATTTGATGTCACATTCCTGATGAATCCCATGTGCATGATGCCTTTATTTTATTAGTTTTACATCATTGATTGTTTAGTTTAGTTTCCATCATTTTGATTTGTCTTAGCTTAAGTTTTGTCTAGAGATTGATAGTGTAAACATTGGTCTTCTTGGATTAAATCCATAAGTACTACTTTGTTTGATGTGCATTTGCAGTAGATTCATACGGTTAAAAACTTTTTGACATCACAATAGAAGGAGCTTGATCAGATACACAAACTGAATCAGCAGCATCAGAAGTGATAGACATAAAGCACCTCATAAACCAATCCAATAAGCATCATTCTATGAATCAACAATGTCAAATACAAATGGATAAAGCTGAAAATTACCATCTTGGCTGAAGTGCCAAGTAAAATCCCTCTAAATTTGGATTTTAAAAATGCCTCATCAACATAAATTACTTTTATCATTAGTTGAAAACCTTTACTCAATTCCCCAAATGCCAAAATGCATACTTAAACTTGGTATCAACATCAACTTCATGGGAGGTACTGACCAAAGATTCTTCAACTTAATCATGTGAAACCATTTAGGTAAAAACTCATAACTAGTACTAGGTGAAGCTCTAGCAATTAAAGATGCATATTTTGTTGCTCTCCATGCCTTAATATAAGCAACAATAATCCCATGGTAAAACCTAAATTTTTTTATCACCTCTTTAGGTTTCGAAGGCTGTTTCCCAAGTTCAAAATGATTACTAACCATTCTACGTAGAGTTCTTGCACTATCTTAACAGTGGTAAACATATTGAAATGATGTATAACAACTATGCTCGCTTACATAGGTTCTAACAATAAAAGAAATCGATCTTATAGCAGTAGTACCATGCAACATCCATGAACAATTTTTATCTAAGAAATGAAGAACGTATCAGGTGAGTCTGACTTTTCTGTTCGACACTCGAAACAACTTCATAGAAAATGTAATGCTTGTTCCATTGATTCTTTGTCTCTAAAGATCATGCTGCAAGAAATGCTGTTAATCTCATCACAGGAAAAACTTGAAGAAGTTGATGCATCGGATTCAAAAGTTGAAGATTCATATTATTGTAATTTACCACAAGCTTTAGGATAGATGATGGGACAAAAACCATCTACATATGAGAAAAATAGGTAATAAAGATAGTTGGGAAAGCATATAAGTATCATATATATTCAAATCAAGATATGAAAAAAAGCAGAATCAATAAGACAAGGATACAAATTTTATTTAGTTTCATAAAATACTTTATTAACAGCAATATTTTAGAAACCAGAATCAACAAAGTTGCTTAGTGATTATACAAAATTATACAAATTTATAAACAGTAATACTAAACTGATCAAAACAAAATGTCATACTATAAAAACTTTAAAAAAAAGCTAAACAAGATAAAAAACTAAGGAACCCAATTCAAAAATATGTTGAGTGAGTAAGTACACAAATTATATAAACATTATAAAATTTATTAAATGCCAAACAATAACAACAAAAATAACATCAACCAAAACAAAATCAAATACCTCATTCATAGTTTGATGGATTTGGACAGAATCAATCATATTATTTGGAAAGTTGGGGGAGATCAGCAGAAGCTCTTGGAAATAGCAATATGCAAGGGGGGGAAATTTGATTAGTTTAAGATATAAATTTAAGCAACAGATCAACGTAAACAATTATATAACTCATTTGATAAAAGTACCTCATTTACAACACATGATGAACGAAAAGGACCAAGAACACTACAATCAATATGTATTCCACCAATATTTGGGAATGAACTCGTTAGTCTCTATTATGAAGATATTCCTAAGTTAAAAAAGAAATATTTGACAGAAAACACAAGACATAATATAAAAAATTGGGGATATAGATTTTAGACATAATACAAAATCAATGAAGACAAAAATAGAGATTTTATTAATTTTCATAAACTACTTTATAAAACTGTTAAATCCAAAACAGGTAAGAATTAGCAACCAGAATAAGCAAAGCTACTTAGAGATTACACAAAATTACAAGACTTTATAAAAAGCAATACTAAACTATCTTAAAAGACATGAGACAAAAAACAAACAATTAAAGAAAATTTACTGGTTTTATTAGGTCTCATAAACTAGTTAATGAATCATAATAAAAGTCAAAGAGATAAAAATAAGGAAAAAGACTCAACAAAGCTGATTAGGGATTAAAATGATAAAACAGTTATAATGCATACATCTTCATCCCACCCAAGACATTTAACACTATATCGTAAGGAACTTATCTTAACCAGAAGATCATAGTTTATTTTAACCTAAGAAACAAAATTCATAATAAACAAATAACTTTATAAACTCATATGGAAAATAAAGTTCAAGTAAGAAAATACATCATCAACTAACACACAAAGTTGAATAGATTTGTCGCTCTCAAAAAGATTTTGAATTAAGGATCTCAATTGCTTATCATTCCTAATGCACAAAAGCCGAAACTCCTTTGGCTCAAAGAATGCATAAGGAGACTGAGCATAACTAAGCTTGACACTATGTGAAGAAGAATTGAGCCCAAAATCTTCAAAAATTATTGATACTAAGTCTTCGAATCTAATATCTTTATCTATGATACCAAGAGAAGCTCCCCTTTCAATATCCAAATTGAATTCCCAAAGAGACGAGTTTGAGTAATTTCACACTTCCTATACACAATACAACTCAATCATACAAAAAAAAATAGTTGAAGGAACAATAAGAATTTGATAAAATGATTCAAAGATTACAAAATCATACCACAAAGCAAAGACAGAAAGCTTTGTAAAAATATAACAAGGTTTAATAACATAGCTTATTTATCAGAATAAAATAGTATATGAAAATAAGTAAAAAACAAGAGCAAACAATAAACATGAAAAGCAAGATCTCTGAATCTTTAGCAAGAAATTTTATAAGATATGACAATATAGATTATAAATCTAATAAATTAGATATATCAAGAAAACAAAGAAGAAAAGATGAAGAACACTGAGAATATGAAAAAGCAAAGAGATCAGAAAGAATAATCTATGAATCCATGAATTTCAACATTGAAAAAACAAAATTAAATCAAGATTACCTAATTGTTACACAAAAGCATAAGAGAAGACACAAATCTGAGATCGTGAAATTTCAGATCTCAGATCCAAAAAGACACAAAATCGAAATTTTGAAATTAAAATTGAAATCTCAAAATCAAAATTAGATTTATCGAAAATCACTCATATCACATTTAGTGAGAACGAAAACGCAGAGAGGATAAAAGAAGAAAGGAAAAAATGACATGGGCAAAAAATTAATTTTGAAAAAAGAATTAGTTTTGCTAAGAGGTAAATTTTTAAAAGGATAGATTTTGAAAGAAGTTAATTTGAAAACTTGACTTTAAAAGAGGTAGAAAATGAGGGTTAGATATAGTAATTTCTCTTTAAAAAGTTTGTTTAACTTGTTTTCGAAATTATTTTACAAATAGTCTTCAGGATTAAACTAAACAAATCAACCCTAATTGTTAGTCTTCCATAAAAGAAATTGCTTTCTTGGTATAGTTGCCAATGTTGAAGGAAAAATAACAAAAAATTCATAAAAAATAATATTTCTTTGTCACATTCCTTTGTCTACTATTGAGTGCATGTCCCTAAGTGGGCCATCTCTATTTTGATTAAATATCTAAAAATATATATCTTATATATTAAAGTGAAAATATTTTCTTTTTTAGGGGCCAATTGATAAAGCTGTAACTTTTCTTTTTTGGCGGTAGAATTTAGGTTGTATGTTTTTTGGCTATGATGGTAGATTTGATTGCTGTAGAAATTTTCCAAAACTAATATATAAGTACTTTGGGTTTTTGGCTTTGTAAAGCCAAAAATTGCTCTGCAAAGCAAAAAATGAAAAAATCCTCTGGATTTAGAAATTATGTGTAAAGCTTGATTGGTAAAAATTTAGTGCTCTCACAAAAATATGGGTCTGAAAAAATTCTAGAGTAAAGCTTGATTGGAAAAAGTTAAGTGCTGTGAAAATATTATGGCTCTGCAGAGGTGCTGTAGGATTTACCAATCAGGCCCTTATTGTGTTATAAACTTTGAAATAAAATTAACATATGTAACAACTCTTAAAAATATGCATAAGGTAGATTTTGTTACAGATTTATATATAAAACTTTAAAACTAATAAATATTCAAAAAAATGAAAAAAAAATTAATATAAATATATCGGTTACAAATTTGGTTCTTGATTTGGCTCAGGTTCGAATTTAGACTCGGTTTTCCAAATACATAGATTTAAGACCCATATATGATATTTTTTCGGGTTTGTTTCCTCTAATTCAGTATTTTGGTTCTTTTGATCTAAGATTTACTAAGATATTTTTATTTTTTGGATATGATTTGGTTCGGTATAGATCGTGTCTTATTTTAGAGGTATTTTTATAAAAAAATTAAAATTTAAAACAAAAATAATAATAATAAAACTTTAGAAAGCTAAAATTTGGTTCTTGATTTGGTTTCGGTTCAGGTTCGGGTTTAGTTTTTGGATATATAGATTCCAAACTCATTTGAGTATTTTTGTGTGATGGTTCCTCTAATACATATCAATTTTGGTTCAGGTTACAGTCATTGAATCGACATCTAAAAAATAATTTTCCAATAAATCAGCACGGGTCTAACAACTTAAACTAATAAAATTTGAAAAATAATTAAATCTCATGTTATGATGCAGGTATAATCCTAGTCTTATATATTAAAATGGGAGACACTTTTATTTAGACCGTGTTATAAATTATTGGATAACATTAACATAAGTTTCAAATCAACTCCTTAAAAATAGGATAAAATGGTTTTCTTCTATATAATAAATCGAATTTAACAGAATTTTAAAAAAAAACTTAAAATAATTTAAAAAAAACATTTTGGTTATAAATTGGGTTATTAATTTGATTCGAGTTCGGCTTTAGATTGGATTTTGGTATTTTGTCGGAGTCGGTTCATCTAATTTGGTATTTTAGTTGTTTTGGTTTAAAAGATATTTGGATATTTATTTCTCAAATATACTTTAGTATGATATAGATCGAGTTGGGTCCGTTATTTTTATATAAAAATTCAAAATTTTAAAAGGTTTAATAAAAAACTCTAAAATTTGGTTTTGGTTTGTTTCATATCACGTTTGGGCTCAATTTTTTAAAAAAAATATATAGCTTAGGATTTTTGAAGTATTTTGTCGGGTTTGGTTCAAATTAGATTCTTCTAATTCTGATTGATTTTGTTTTAAGTTTGGGCCAATAGAACATGATTGGGAAAATAATATTCAAAATATTAACACAGATATAAGAACTAAATAAACACGAGTTAAAAAAACAATTAAATCTCATGCTATAGTATAGGTTGAATCTTAGTTTTAGAACTAATTTGGCTCTATTGCAATAAGAATCTCCAAGTCGATTAAACTTTTACAAAAAATAAATAAATAAATGAATTACAAAACTGATAATTGGATTCATTATTGATTATTCTGTTAATTTAATCACGACCATAACTGCGATATGCTAAAATAGTCAGTCATTTGCTCCGTCTTAAAGAGTAGTGTATAATACAAGTATATCTCTCCATTGAACATTGACTTGGAGAATGGGACCCTTTAGTATCTTAAAGTTTGACTTGTTTCAGTCGCCGCAAATACCTTTTATTTTTTAGCAACCCAGATGGACCGGCAAGGCAGCAGCCAACAATAGTTTAATACGAAAAATCATTAAACTAAAGAAAGAAATTATCTAAGCTTTTGCTATATAAGGAGAAACTAAGGTGCAACATAATTATACCAACTCATTATCCCAAAGAGCCTTTCTATTCAACCTCTCTTTACTCACTTCTCATAAGTGTGATAACTTGGAGTGCCTTATAAGAGAACACAACAAAAGAGAAATGGGATTCCTTATTGAAGAAACCGTAAGCTCAAACCATCACACCCCAATTGTTGTAGATGATAATAACGAGTTGGGTTTGATGGCTGTGAGACTTGCCAACGCTGCTGCATTTCCAATGGTTCTCAAAGCTGCCCTGGAGCTCGGTGTCTTTGATACTCTCTACACCGAAGACTCTTGCACTGAATCCTTTCTCTCACCGTCTGAGATAGCTAGTAAGCTACCAACTACGCCTCGTAACCCTGAGGCTTCGGTTTTGTTAGACAGAATGCTTCGTCTACTCGCTAGCTATTCTATGGTCAAGTGCAGTAAGGTCTCAGAAGGAAAGGGCCAAAGGGTCTATAGAGCCGAGCCAATTTGCAGGTTCTTCTTGAAGGATAACATTCAAGATAACGGATCCCTTGCATCTCAAGTAATTGTCAATTTCGACAGCGTTTTCCTCAATACCTGGTAAGATTTTTCATTAATGTCAAGCTATCCAAAAATCCACTTTTATACTCAGAGGAGTCTTACAGTCTTGATTTTCCATTTTGCAAGACACAATTGAAAGATGTGGTGCTAGAAGGAGGAGATGCATTTGGCCGTGCACATGGTGGTATGAAACTCTTTGACTATATGGGTACAGATGAGAGATTCAGCAAGCTGTTTAACCAAACAGGATTCACTATTGCCGTTGTGAAGAAAGCTCTTGAAGTTTACAAAGGCTTCAAAGGTGTGAATGTTTTAGTTGATGTCGGAGGAGGAGTTGGTAACACTCTTGCTGTTGTTACTTCAATGTACCCCGAAATCAAAGGTATCAATTTCGATCTGCCTTGTGCCTTGGCACAAGCACCATCAATTCCTGGTGTGGAACATGTCTCGGGAGATATGTTCATGGATGTCCCAACCGGTGATGCTATGATCTTGAAAGTACGTTCAACAATTCTCATGTTATATTACGTTTTATTTAGGTGTAAGTATGATAGTACTTACATTTATTTGTTTTGACAGCGTATACTTCATGACTGGACCGACGAAGACTGCGTCAAGATTCTTAAGAATTGTTGGAAATCACTACCAAAGGATGGTAAATTGGTTGTGATAGAATTAGTCACTCCTGATGAAGCAGAGAATGGAGACATCAACACAAACATTTCCTTCAACATGGACATGTTAATGTTCACACAATGCTCTAGTGGAAAAGAGAGGTCACGTGCTGAGTTTGAAGCTTTGGCTATAGCTTCTGCATTCACTCATTGCAGCTTTGTTTGTCAAGCGTATCACTGCTGGATCATTGAAATCTGTAAAGTAAATGCTAAAAATATCATAGAGAGTATACTTCTCGTACATTTTTCTCTGTCTTCAAGCAATAAAAGAGTTTATTACTAATTGGGTCTTAACAGTTATTAGTCTTTCATAAAAATAAAAGTGTCACTCGTGTAAAGAAACTGAACAACATTATTTAGCTAACCATATGTCTTTTTGGAACGTATATTAGTAACAATATAATTACTGTAAACCTCTATAGATTAATATTGTTGGACTATACTAGAATTATAATTTTTTATTAAGTTATAATAATTATTAATTTATCGATATGATAAATGAAAACCAAAAATTTAATTTGAGATCATAAAATTATATTAATTTTTTTTGTCAACTTAACAAAGTTTACAAAAGGATAATTCCTAGACAAACTTATAACACTACGAGCTAGGGAGTTGGCTTTGTAATTGAGAGTGTGCGGGATCCACATCAGTGAACAACGTCAGAAAGAACTACTAAGATGGGCAAAATCCTCCAAATATGGTCAAAAGGTTGGCCATCTTGATGATTCTTCAATCATCTTCAACAAACCAGAACAATCGACCAAAAACTCTACCTCTATGAGGTTAAGACCCGCCAAAATTGTCATGGCCCAGAGGAGGACCTCGAATTCCGCATGTAGTGGCAAAAGACTTCTCCGGATGCTCTGTGCTCCCATGTTTACTCCTTCACATTCATAGGGTAAACAGAACCTGCCTAAACCTGTAAAGAGATCTGAATCCTTCCAACATGCATCGACCATACATCTGTATCATGTAAAAGTTGGGTCTGCGATAATAGGTCTAGATAATATTTCCTTGTTAACATTTATAACTGATGGCAAAATGCCTCTCGTATCACCACTTTCTTTGTGTGCCAATGTCCAGGCTTCTGCTTCAGCTTCAGCTTTCCTGATTATGTTCAGAGGATCTTTATCTTTATTCTTGAAAATTTTATCATTTCTTGCCTTCCAGAAGTGCCATAAAATCTAAGGGAAACTTGAGTGATCCACTTGACTAGGCAATCTCCAAAGAAGGTAATCAAAATTAGAGTAAACTGATGCACTGAGGAATTTTGAATCAGTCGTAATCTTTGATAAAACCCATGTTTGGACCACCGGAGGACATTCAAAGAACATGTGGTTTATCGTTTCTTCTTGTGCTCCGCATCTGCCACAATAGATATCACATTTTTTACCCCTTCTTGCTAGATTATACTTTTTGCCAATTGACCTGATAAGGCTTCCCACATAAAGTGTTTTAATTTTTGAAGCATCTACTTTCCAGACTTTATTTTGTAAATCAAATATGTTTGGCCCATGGGAAAGCTCTAAATACTGAGCGATATTACGCTCTACCCAACATCCAGAATGAACAGCATATATCCCCGACTTGGTAAAGTGCTATCTTAATCTATCCAGAGTGGTCATTCGTGGAATATGTATTCCCAAAATGATACTCGCATTGGTTGGAGTGAAAAATTGTCTAACCAAAGTTTCTTTCCAGAGCCGTGAATGAGCGTTAATAAAATCAGATACTCTTAGGTCCGGATATAGAATTGGACCTAAACACACCACCGGTCTTTGTAAAGTATCAGGTATCCAAGTATCAGACCATACTCTAATGGTATCACCATTTCCCACTCTTGTAATTATTCCCTTTATTATCAAAGTGCAAACTGAAAGGATACTTCTCCAGCCATAAGAAGGAGAGTAAAATCGGTTTGTCGTTAACGGATTAGTCCCTGAGAAATAGCACCCTTTTAAAACTCTTGCCAAAAAAATAATTTAGATTAATAACTATTCACCATAACTATTTGGCTAGTAAAGTCGAGTTAAATTCTACTATTGCTCTGAAGCCTTATCCACCTTCATTTTTGCTCTTACATAGATGTTCCCATTTCACTCAGTGAATACCTGAAGAGGTCCCTAAATTCTGCCACCAAAACTTTACAACTGCCACCGATATCTTAGATGTAAATGTCTTTGGTAATAGATACCACGACATCACGTATGACGCTAAAACTGTAAGAAAAGATTTAATAAGAACTTCTTTGCCTCCATTAGAGAGGAATTTGGCTGACCATGAATTTATTCTTGCTATAATTTTTTCTTTAGCGAAAGCGAACACCTTTGTCTTGGCACCCTCTAGTCCTTCTGTAATCCTAGATAGGTACCCATGCATCCCACTGAATAAATCTACAAAATAGCTTGTATTTCAAGTTTCCGAAATGGATCAACATTTTTCCCAAATTGGATCAATGATTTTGAGAAATTGATTTGTTGACATGGGACTCTTTTATAGTCTTTAAGAACCTCTAGTATAGTCAGAGCTTCCTCAATATTTGTCTTACAAAAAATAAGACTATCATCCGTAAATAGAAAATAGGAAACCGCCGGACTTGTTTGGGCAATGGGAATTTTGGTCAAAAGTCCCTGCTGCTTGCTTTGGTTTTGCAATTAGCATATGACCTTGGAAATAACATTATACACTACATTATATAAGCTGGTGGACCAAAACTCTATCATTTTAGTAGGTTTTTATACTTTTGGGATTAGACATATGTTTGCGTGAGTTAGATTTTTATCAAAAAAGCCCGTCTCTAGAAACTCATTGGCCAGTTGCACCAAATCTTGTTTTATAATAGACCAGGTGTAATACCTACACTTGTTAAATCCGTAAACCCGAGGTGTGAAATATGAATATGGTGTAAAAGGAATGAGCCAAACTTGGGCATTTGGTTTAGATAGGTTGAGAATGGGCATTGGAAACCCAAGAAATGAGAAAGAGCATGAAAAACGAGCTAAGGAAGAGTTTTTGGGTCAAAAATGATTTTCGGACAACATTGGTCGGATCGGACAGGTCTGGTCAGATCAGACAGTCCGGTCGGATCGGACAGATCTGGTCAGATCAGACAGTCTGGTCGGTTCGGATAGGAACTGTCGGATCGGACAATCCGGTCGGTTTGGACAGGAACTGTCGGATCGGACAGTCCGGTCGGTTCGGACAGAACTGGTCGGATCCAACAGCCTTGTCGGAACGGACCAGTTCGATCGGAACGGATCGTGCGATTTGCGTGGTTCGCATGCGCCGGCCGGTTCGGACAGAACACTAGCGGTTCGGTGGAGAATTTTCGGTTCGATGTGATTGGTTTGGTTAGGACACG
>OVBA01003957.1:0-25508 GCA_900406435.1 Lepidium aucheri
AAATAACGACGGAGAGCAATGCAGAACAGAAGACGAAGAAGAAGAAGAAGAGACGGAGACGAAGACGAAGACGAAGTCGAAGAAGACGAAGACGAAGACGAAGACGAAGTCGAAGAAGAAGAAGACGAAGACGAAGAAGAAGAGACGAAAGAGAANAGAGAAGACGAAGACGAAGAAGAAGAAGACGAAAAGAAGAAGAAGGCGACGCTTCTTCTTCGGTTTTTTTTATTTTCTTATTCGAGGGTGTAATAGTAATTGCACCATCTGTTTCAATTTTTTTTTTTAAACTATTTTTGTCATTACACAATAATTGTGTGTTATTTGAGTAATTTTTTTTTTTAATCTTAAGTATTCAGAATAGAAAATTAGTATATAGATAAGAGTCAACTACTACATATTAAAATTATCCCATTTATGAATAAATGTATATATATATATATTGTCAAACAAACATATATAAATATATACATATATATGACGACAAAAAATAAAACAAACAAAGAAAACTCTAAATAGTAAAGTTTAATAATATTGGCAATGTGTTATGTTTGACTTAAGACAACTATTAAATTTGTAAAAATTTGGGTAAATGTCAAGAATTTTTCTGAAGAAAAATCAAACAATGAAATAGAATTGGTTTAACTAGTTAAGTATGTTCTTCCGTACCTTATCTGCCAGATTTAATTTCAATAAATAATACAATTATTAATAATCTCGCTCAACATAAATCATGTCGGATTTGTAATTAATACTCCCTCCGTTTCATATTAATTGTCATTCTAGAGTTTGACACACATATTAAAAAAATATGTGAATATTCTATTATGCCCTTATCTGACTATTAGAATTTTAAACTATTTAATATTTATTCATTTAATTAGGGGCAAATGAGATAATCTTTATATCAAATATTACATTGGAAAATGAGAATGACAACTAAAATGAAACAAAATTTAGGTTAGAATGACAAGTAATATGAAACGGAAGGAGTAATAGATAAAACCTAGAGAGGTTGATGAATAATCATCAGTGTTTAAACTAAATTTTAGTGGTCTTGAATGATAATTCGTTATTACGTCACTTATGGCATCAGCACACACACACACCATGAATCATAATGATAAAAATATTAACAACCAAATTGAGAGGTTATAATTAAGAGCCAGCTAGCGCAACATATCATATGATAACCATGTAAAAGCCCTTTAATAATGGCTAAAGGCTAAAATCAAAACACATGACTTCAAAAACAAAAAAAATCACAAGAAAAGATAAATTAGCAATCACAATTTGTATTTACACAAACAAATTATTTACATGTAAAAACCTCTCAAAGAAAAAATAAAAATAAAGGTTTGACTTGGGGAAGACCTCAAGGCTTTTGCCCAGATTCAGATTCAGATTCGATATTAGTGATCAAATTCAAATCATTAAACCAATTAATAATTAACAAAAATCAGATAGTTGCCGCCAATTTTGAAGTTGATTGCTTATCGAATTTAGCCTTGGAGGAGTGTCTCCGGCGATATTCTTTGTTATTTCCCGATGGCTCCACCACATCCGCCGCGAATCTGACCTTCTTCTTTATCACCACATTTTTCTGCGATCCTGTCACATAAACACAAGGATTTTCCCAAATATTAAACGAATTTTCATGATCAATTAATTTTAGAATGAATCGAGTTGTGTGCGTACGGATTTCGAAATCGAACTTGTCCATGTAATCAGAGAGAAGACGCTTGTGAAATTGACTGGCTAAGAACACGACGCTTCCTGAGACGGCGAAAACCGCCATGAAACCTAAGGAACTCTCCATATCTCTAGGGTTTTAAATATTTAAATTTAACAGGAAATCAATCTCAAATTCTCCGACGAATTTGGTCGTGATTAACTGGAAAATTATAAGAAGGTTTTACGATGAAGGGACATGATCGGAGAAGAGAAATAGAGAAGGAGAGAAGAAGAAGAGAGAAACGGAAGAAGAAGCATTGCGAAAACCACAACGACAGAGAGAGAGAGAGAGAGAGAGAGAGAGAGAGAGAGAGAGAGGATGATAGAGAAACCAGATTTCCTGCTTCTTTATATTTATATATACACAGTTTTTTTTTACGTAACCAAATATAAAAGTTCAAAAAATATAGAGCCCTTTTTTTGTTATTAATTTTTATTTATCAATTTAAGTTTTTATCTTTTCTTCTTTTTTGGTCAACAAACATACAACTCAATTATATTCATTTCGAGTATATCGATGCATCACAAATATATAAATCCAATTCATATATTTGTATGGTTTTATTGTTTTTCTTTTTCTTTTTCGCTATTTTGTAACTGTAAAAGCTTCAAAAAAAGCTTCACCAGTCATCGCCTCTTACTCTTATATGTTTTTATCTAAATAAAATAATAATTTGAGTTTAGTAGTTAAGAAAATTCAGATAATGATTCAGTTACTTGCATTGGATTCCTTTCTATTATACTAATAAATTAAAAAGAGATTTTAGGATATGTAATTTAAGCTATAAATTGCCTGTTGTCGATCTAAATATTGACAAAAAAAGTAACTTGAGTAAGTTGTTATTCATATTTTTTAGACTCTCTAATATTTTGTAAACTAATTTCCTTTTCGCTATTTGTCATAGGTTTTAGTGAATATCGGTTGGTAGCTCCATTAGCACCAATATTATTCACTTATTTATCTAAACTTTTGATGACTATCCTTCCATAGCATGACTCATTTATCTAAATTTTCACCGTGTTGAAGCGATTTCGCTCTTTGTCTGTACTCTTCGATCTAATCAATTTAAAGTTTTTTCTTGGATTCTATCTAGGCATCAAACGGTCGATTTTGTTTTCAACTTTACCGTTTCTAGAAGAATTGTGGGTCATCTTCTTACCGATATATGATCCTAGTTCTTCATTTATGAAGTACCTTTATTCTTTGAGGGAGGTTTCGCCACCAACACTAACTTTATCTTGTCTTGCAGTGAGTTCGATTAATGGATTCGGTTTATCATCTTCAGAGTTATATATTTGATCTAGCTTTCTTTCTATCTGTATTTACTTAATGTAACCTCTCTCTTTTGTGTTTTTGTCTCTAAGTTTATTTTTGTATTCTACCTAATTTAGTAGGTTTCAAATGTATTCATTCATTGTAAAATCAACTAATTATACTCATGTTTCCATAATCAATTGATTAAGGAAAAATACCTACAAAAGTATCACTTGAATTAAATGATCGCTTAGATTTATTCATAATTTCTTTATTCCTTATCTCTAAAATCCTAGTAGGTCTTTCATATAATTTTATTGAAAAATATATACCACTCAATATACATACCATTTATATGCTTTAAATGACCATGTATTATCTACTAACTACAAATATATATATATATATATATATATATATATATATGTAAATATATAGTTTTTTGTAAACAAAATTTTAATATATAAATCAAAAAGAAAACATATGTTCAACATCTCTAGGCTCAATTATACTCATAAAAGTACAAACCAAATCAAGCTTTACAAAAAATAGAGGAGCTCCAATTAGGGATTAAAAGGCCACGAGATGAGTCTAGTCGACAATATGAATGGTGGAAGACAGACCGTACCAACTGCTACTTATGCACCTACCACGAATCGTGGTTAACAATAAGAGAAAGAGAATTGGAGATCTGTATTGGGAGAGCTCCGTTGTTTGAGCAAGAGAGAAGGATGGGGGAATTAATGAATTGTTTGGACAATCGAACCAGAATTGGAGCAACAAAGAGGCCAGCCCGGGATTCTGGCTTCAAAGGCTTGAAGCTCTGTTTTGGACCGTATTATCAATGAGTCTAATGATGATTTCCACAGATCGGGCTAAGTTTTGGTGATGTTTTTTATTCCTTTTACACCATATCTCATATATTGATGATATGTCTAAGAGTAGATCTGATCTTGTTAAGGAAAATACTCTAGAACGGCGAAGCTATAAACCCCAAGCAATGGCATATTTGAGACCAGATAGACCAGAAAAAGCTACACTCGAAGTAGAAATGGTTCTTGCTCTTAAATCTGACATCACAAAGGAGACAAGAAGTCGGTACAGATATACCCCAATTGGCTAATCTATCAAAAGTGGGGCATCTATTTAAGGTGACCAACCAAGTTAAGAATTTGTGTTTGGGTATACTACCAGAGAACCAAACCTATTTTACCTAGGGTACTTTAGGCTTAGGTGTAACTAGCAGGTTGTAGATTTCCCATGTATTGTACTTCCTCTTGATTGTACCGTGGAGAGACCATTTGTAAGAGTCACAAGAGGGATTTAGGGATAAAACAGATAGAAATGATTGAATTAAGAGCATCTCTTCAGATCTAGAAGGAGGAATCATCCAATATGAGCCATCCCAAAGATCTGAGAGAATGACTAGTTTGTTAATACCAATTATGTTCCTCTGTCTAGGTAGGTAATGTTCTAGGCGCCCATAAGAAGACCAATTGTCAACCCAAGATTTACATTGAGTTCCATTGCCCATCGTCCTCTTGATCCAGGGGTATATAAGCTCTCTTATTTTTAAAATTTTATTTACGTTCCATGTGAACTTTTGCCATGTATTTATTACCCATATTTTCTTACGCCACCTCCCAATTTCTCTTATAAACTAGCTCGCCCAAATTGATTTTCGCATGAAGAAATACATCCAAATGAGCTTTAGAGTGCTAGCTTTATTCCAAATCTCCATATTTCTTATACCAATTCCTCCTTCATCTTTGGATGATGAGATTAAGTCCCATGAAACTTTGGCTAAGTGATGACCTTTTAGTGAACGTTTCCATAAGAATCTCGGGCTATCAAATCTTGACTTCCGGCTATCTACTAATCATACTGTTTCTTTAATGCAGCTCTTGGATAGCACATTAACACCACACCAAAAGAAGGTGAGACAAGAGATTACCGAGTTGATTAGTTGCAGATGCCCAACATAAGACAAAAACTTAGCAACCCAATTTGTGATTTTGCCTCTTACTTGAGAGCAGAGGGGAGCAGTTTGCGAGATTCAACTTTTAGTGCAAAAAAGGACACCTAGATAACATGTACTAGTAAGGTGCCATGTGATAGCCCTGTAGTAGATTGGATTAATTCAATTTCTTGTGCAGATAGACCAATAGTGAAGAAGTTTGTTTTGGTAAACTCACGGCTAAACCTGACTTGTTCTCAAACTATTGCAGGATCTGGAGAGTATTTTTAACTAATTAGATAGAGCCATCGATGAAGATAAGCAGGTCGTCGACAAAGCAAAGGTGGGTGAGCTTGGAGTCTGTGCATTTATAATGATATCCGATTCTACCATCTTCATCTGCCTAGTTTAAGAGGTAGGATAAACAATTCATACAGATAATAAACACATATGGCGAAAGGGGATCTCCTTGATGTAAGCCCCTTGTTTATTTAAAATAACCATGTATTTCACCATTGTAGGCAACTGAGAACAAGGTGGTGGAGATGCAAGCTTGGATCCATATGATGAAGCCTTCAAGTATTTTTAGACCTCTTAGACAGCTTATAATAAACTCCCATCTTATGGTATCAAATGCCTTAGCAATGTCAACTTTTAGTACTAGCGTTTTGGGCCATAATCCTTAGAGTAACCCTGCACAATTTCACTCACTAATAAGGTACTTTTGATTAGTAATCTGTCTTGGACAAACACAATCTGATTAGGAAGTATTATATCTGAAAAGATAGACTTTAGCTTTGCCACTAGCAACTCTGAAAATGACCTTGTAAACCGTATTACAGCAGGATATAGATCTACAATATGTGACTGAGGTGACTTCTGGTTTTTTAGGGACTAGAGTGAGGATAGTTGCATTTGTTGCTAAAGGTAGAAATCCTGAAATGAAGAAATCATGGATACCATCTAAAAATCTTGCCCAACAATCTTCCAAGCATCTATGAAAAAACATGTTGTTAATCCATATGACCCTGGGGTTTTGTTTGCATTTAGCTTCATTAGGACTGAATTTATTGCTTTATAAGACAGAAGTTTTAGTATTTATGGTATTTTGTCAGTGTTGCAGGTAGATTTTGAAGTGAATCAAACTAACTTTTTGGGATGACAAGAGGATATAGGGTCAACAAAAAAAGAATTGAGGAGGAATTGTTGTGTTGTAGCCGCACTCGTAAGAAGTAGATATGTCACGACTTGTCTATCTGGGAGGGAGAAAGAGCATACAGCATTGAAGTTCTTGACGTCCGCAGATCAGTGAAAAAATGAGGTATTTTTGTCACTTTGTAGCCAAGTAATACATGATTTCTGCTTGAAGTAAGCTTCCTCAATCTGTTGTAGAGTTAGAAGTTTCTGATGGACTGTTTTTTCAGCTGCAGTATTCTCCCTTGAAGGCTGGTTCAATGATAAGACCTGCATAGACAAAAAAAAAGAGTTAGCGTATCGAAATCTCTTTTAGATTTGGAAGTAAATCTCTTGATTTTTTGGTGTTTAAGAGGTGATTATAATTGTTTTAGTCGGTAGCACATAGATGACAGATTGTTGGCTAAGCTTCTAGAGTGGATCCAAGAGGTTTCAACCGATTGGAAGAAGTCTAGGTGGCGTTAAGGTTAAGGTAGGCAGGCGTGTGGTTAGATAGGTCAGACGAGAGAAATTGAGAATAGCTTAGGGGATACGCAGCAGCTAACTATGGTTAACAAGAATTTTGTCAAGCTTCTTTGAGATGAGATCAAGATCTTTGTTATTCTTCCAGGTAAAGAAAAGCCCTTAAACTTTGAGGTCAAAAGTCCCCACATCAGGTAGACATTTCTGAAATTCTGACATTTTGATTGTCTAATTGAGTTAACATCAGGTGAAGATTGTTCAGCAGGGTGAAGAATTTGATTGAAATCTCCACATATAACCCATCGACTGGAATGAACGTCAAACTAGTTGTAGAGAAATTGCGTCGCATCCCAGAGTAAGAGTATGTCCGCATGATGGTTATACACATAAATTGTTATGACTATAAATGATAGAAAGACCATTGATTTGTGTTCCATTATGTGGGTCTCTAAAATTATTCCTAAGTATGATTTTGTGGCCTTCAACCACTCATTCATCTCATTTTGTTTATTCGAGTCATTGGTTCCACAAACATTCCAAAAAGAGGTTTAAATTCATAGGTGATTTGAGGGGTTCACTCCTTGATTACGGGTAGAGTCCTCATTGGATAGATATAGTCCAGAGCTTTGGGATATGCAAACAGAGATAAAGTCAATTGCCTGACAGTCAGAAAGTGTAGGGTAGATAGTTAAAGGAGTAGGGGTGGTTTAGGTTTATTCGGTGGGTTAGGCTGGGCAATTTTAGAGCATTTGAAACTTTTAGATGATGAATGGGGAGTAGTCGAATGGATCATAATTTTTGGTCGAGTGTTTGGGGTTACAGGATGATCTAGTGGGGTGACCATTGTGTTGTTGCAATTCAACTTATGTTGGAATGGGTTTATTTAGGTCGACATCAGCCTGATTCTAAGCATATGAGTTGTTTGTGAGAGATAAAGTGAAGTCATCTACCTTACAGGGTTTACCAATAAGGCCATGTATGAGGCTCCAACTTTCTTGTGTCATCAACTCAAAGAGAATATTCTTTACATGTGTCCAGAGAGGTATTGATGATAGCTATTGAGTCTCTTCACGGCAGTGTTTGTCTATTTTCAACTGTGAATAGGGAGTATGCTATGTACCATGATTTATTTTCCAAAATATGATCTCTTAGGTAGTCATTAGAGATACTAACCATTATTGATCTTGTCCCTCATAGGACATGAAATTCCACCCGCTCGGATTTGTCTCATATGTGATTGAGGACACTTTGTATGATTCCTAAAGGAGAGATTTTTCGAGAGAAATAACCCACTACGAATTCATTGTGAACATCAGCTCCACTGTGGAAAATTTGATTAGAGACAATGAGCCTAAAAATACCTTTAAGTGAGACCAACAATAGGATCCACTGAGGAAGCTCTGTTTGGAGGTGAACGAGGGTTTCACCAGTTCACTATTTTCTCGCTCACAAATTTTAAGAAAAACCTATTATTGTATGCTATACATATATAGTTGTAACAATTCTATGTATAACATACAACATATGATAATTTGGGTATCTATAACAATATTTAATATATGGATTATGACTGATGACACAATTTTAACACTAACACTAATATATAACAAACTATAATAATATTTTGACTAAACTGTATCGATTTAAAGAGTGAAACAGTTTAAATTTAAAGAGTGGGATAATAAATAAAATAACCAAAAACAAATCCACATATAATCAAATTCACATATAGTCTAATCCAAATCCATCAAAAGTAAAAACATGAGTTTTTAAAGAAAACTTTTCTTAGTCAAATTTTTTATGTAAGTCTATGTTTTATGGTTGTTTATATTTTTGTGTTCACTAATGATGATTTCTATATTCTCCTCTAGTGACAATTCATAATTCATGGAAAATAGGTCCGAATTTATGAAAAAATATGGAAAAAAAATAAATTAATTCAGAAAAAATTTAGATACTCTAGATTTTATAGCCTGAAACTCAAAAAAAAATTGAACCAGCCCTAGACTAAATGGCAAAATTTGTATTTATAAAAAAATTATCAAAAAGTTTATTGTTTTCTTTTAACTAAGCAAAGATATGTTTTCAAAATTACTTTTCTTTTCTTTTCTTTCTGTAATATTTAATCATCTAAAATTAGGTATTTTCTTGAACTTTTGTTTTTGCTTTTCTTGCCTTTAAACTAAGATAAAGAGGGGAATCCTCAAAAGCTAGATGTTCCATTGTATAATAATGTATTTTTTTCTACCATCAACTTGCTTCTTCTGTTTTTTTTTCTGTTCCATTACTGTTTTTTATATAGAAACACCAAAACGTTTAAAACCAGAATCCTGCATATACAAAATGAAAAAAAAAAGTAGAGCAAGTCTATAACTGCCAAATCTTATTATTTAAAATGATATAGTTTCATATATGTCTAATGAGTGAAGGTTAGGAAATGTGCTTTCAAAAAAATAATAATAATAATAAAAGAATTATCATAGGATAAAATAAAAATAAAGGGAAGATAAATAGATATGGTTGGTTTTTGAGATGTGGTTCCAACAACCTCTACTTAGGGTGTGGTGACAGGTGGTGGGTTCGGCCTGATTTTTTTTTTTTTTTTTTTTTTTAATTTTTTTTNTTTTTAATATCTTGTCAGTTTCGGGAAGCTATATGAACCAGACCAAATAAATGCCAAACACTTTTTTCTCATCCAAACATCTATATAGTGACCCAAATACATGATTGTATGTGGTTGACACACACAATTCAAACCCACTTTGTGAAAACTAGAAGATACAATTATGTGCAGGAGTATCTTATTCAGGGAAAAATCATTTTATAACATAATATGTTATGAGGCTATCATAATTAGTTTTTAAATAATTAGATATTTTTATCAAACAATTAATTCGATAAGACTGGTTTAAATCCTATTACACAAATAATGCAACTCAAAATCGTATATTGATCAAAGATATTACAGATATAAATTTCCCAAATTCAAATCTTAACAAAAATATTTGTTAATCAATATTTCATTTTAGATTGACCATCAACCAAATAACCAAACTCAACTTAGCAATGGAATTTAAGTATTAAATGGATGAATATAGTCGAGGGGTCCATAGCTCAGTGGTAGAGCATTTGACTGCAGATCAAGAGGTCACCGGTTCGAACCCGGTTGGGCCCTCAATTTTTTATATTTTATATTATACAGTACTTCTCAGTTTTATATTTTATATTATACTTCCGCCCAATCTCAAGTAAAAGAAAAAAAATCAAAACTTATAAATTTTGTATGGGTAAAGGAAAATGCTCTCATACCAACGAGTCACATAAGAGAACGAGAAGAACAAGTCTTCAATATTCAGAGAATCCAAGAACTATTATCATCCTTGACCTCTGATTCCTTCGACCAAATTTGCTTCACCTTCTCCCACTCCAAATCTCCTCCCTACAGATTTCAGTCAGTTTCATTCAGTCAACATACTTAAACAATTACATCATTGAGAATCTGATGATACCTTTGAAGTGAACTCGACAGTTGTTGTGCAGCATTTACGTACATCCTCTGCTAAAGGTAACAAACGATTAGGAATAGCTCATATACTCATCAAAATATCAGACTGCAAACAAAGGCGTTTTTAGTTACCACATTGCTCCCACTTATCAAACTTCACTATCCATTTCCCAGGAGGAGTGGTGTCTATTACCAGAACCTGATCTACCCAAACCCAAAACTTCTTCCCTCTTTTGTCACCATGAAACTTCCTCAGCTCATCAATGGTGTCTTTCAGAGATTTCTCCGAGCCTGATGGATGTACAAAGACACCACCTTGGTGCTGAAAATGTTACAAGTTTAGAGGAATTAGTCCCTTGGAGGCATGAAGATGGATTCCATATGCATCTAACATACTCACACATGACTCTTTGAAGCTGGATATGTATGTCTCATGGTTCTTGATGTCACCGCGTCTCAATTTCTCATAGAACAAGTAAAATCTCACAATCTCATGACCAGGATTTGCAGCATCAGCCTTGCGTATCAGGAACTCAGAATCATCTCTTGGAGAAACATTTGGGCCAAGCTCAAAATGACCAAGGGCTTGAATAATCCCATCTGCACACCTCTCGGTTGAATGTATAACCTTTGTATTGTTTAAGGCATTTTCAGAACGCCACTTCAACAGCTCTTCTTGGGAATTGCTCACCTTCACAAAGTACACAGTCGAACCTGTCAGGTTTTGCTACGAATGGAGAGATTGTGCTGAGTGAACAAAATTACCATAACACCATGAACATCTGGAATGCTATATAGTTCAGCATCGTGTTCTGAGTCACCGCACGCAAGAGTATTGACAGGGAAGACTCCCTCAGCCTTCAGTTTCTTGAGAAGATACTCGAGGGCTTCACCTTTTCCTGCACCTTGTGGTATAACATCCACATTCTTTCCCCAACTGTATATTATCTTGACATCCAACTGAATAAATAAAGACATTACCATCATTACAGAACAATTTGGTTTCAAGTAATAAATACCCCACAAAGAGAACACAAAAAGCTATGAGTAAACACTTAACGCCACGTTGCTCCAGCAATTGTGATAGTTCCTTGGTCACTGCCTCACCTTTACCTTCATCAATGTAAAAGCTGACCTTGTGTAGCCTCTGCTCAGTTTTTGGCTGAAGAGTTAATTCAGGGAACTTGCTAGTTTCTTCTAAGACAATTTTCCGGTTCCATTTATCGCTGTTCAACGTCTCAACCCAAGCATGATCAGGCACCATTGAGTTACCAAATGCTATCTCGGTTCCTATTGACGTAATGATGATATCAGGGGTCAGCAAAGGTTTCTCTTTTCTCAATTTATTGTAAAGAATTGGAGATCTTGCAGTTGAGAAGACAAGAAGACAGTCACGGCGATAAGCGTCTTCCCACAATGAATTGAACCTGAGAAGAGAGAGGTTATCATCATCTTGATGATCAACCTGTAAAAACGTGAATCACATCAAGCCACCTAATATTACTGTTTTTGGCAGAAGTATACAAAGAAAGTTACAGAGGCAGGTACTACCATGGTATGATCAAGGTCTGAGACGATCATGAGAGGAGGGTGAGAAATCATCCGCTCCATGTTACTATAGAACTATGTTCTGTAAATAGACACAGAGGCAGATTCATTCATGACTAGAATTCATTATTGAATAGAATTGCTATATTGAGAGGTTGAATGGTTTCAATATTGTTAGAGAATTGAGCATATGGGTTTTGTTCTTAACACTCAACCAGTTGGTAACGAGAGCAAGAAAAAGTAGTTGAAGGAGCAAACTTGAGATGAACGTCTAAACCCAGTTCAAAAACTTCGATTTTGTTACTAACTCTAAATTCTAAGGCATCAAACAACATGGAATTTCCATCAAGATATTTCTACAGAGGTTTTATAAGTTACCAGAGATTCCCAAAAACCTTTTGTAAGTCGCTAGTTATTCGTCTTCCTTAGCTTCTTCTTCAGCAAGTTGATAGAAAAAAACAAAGGTTTGTGTATTTCTCGGGAAGACGAAGAAGAATATCACTCACACACACACACACACACTGTTCCGCGTGTTGGACGTACAGCAACTGTTCAAGGACCACGTAGTTAATGCCGCCCCATCCACCCATAACGCCTATATCAACGGTCAGGATCTTTCAAGCATTAAAAATGGAAAGAATATATGTTTCTCTTTTCTTCTTTTCTGTTAGTTCAGAGAATTTGAACAGTGAGATTAGTCTTTTCACCGAAATCCTCGACAATCTGCTTTTACTTTATTTTTGGTAGACAAAAGATTGCAAATATGAGGCTTTAAAAGTACCAATTGGTTGCTGTCAACATTTTGGGATGATATTGAGAGCATCATGTATTTGGAAACCTAAGAAAAACTTATGTATACATGGTTAAAGTTATTATTTTTTATGTTTTACAACTTCAAGATGTAACTTTTTCGTAAACATTACAAAGTAGATGGACAAATTCACTGCCATTTTGTCTATATACTTAAGTGGAAGAGTGGAGCTTCATCCTTCGAAGAGAAAGGTAGGCTAAGAGACGGTAGCCTATAATCATAGCTATAAGAGCACTCACTTCCTTAAGCCCACTCTCTATTTCCTCTCCATTCACATTTTTCATGATTTCTTCATATTGTACCTTGACAAGAAGCTTGTATGTGTGGTAGTTGAATGACATGAAACGTATCCAAGCAATGAAAATTGGAACTTCCTGCCAAAGCAAAATATAAAGTATCAGTTAAAGCATTAGAGTTGCAAAACTCATCTATGTATGATGAAAAGGCTTAATTTGAGGCAAAGTTCTCTAGAAAATTCTGAATATGGAGAAAAGTAGGAAAGAAAAATTTATTATGTCGTCCAAATCTGTTTATGATATTGAATTCATTAGAATGTCCCAGAAGAATCTTGACTTAATTGGAAGCTAAATATCTTCTTTACCTTCACGAAGTAGCCACCAGCGAGCATAAAAGTCATTACAGTAACAGATGCTAAAGTTGTGGCCTTCTTTAGGTCCATAAAGCTCGCCCCTATTGCTAATCCAAGTCCCTAAAACAACATTTTTATCCATTAGTTGTTAGCATTTACTGTTCAACATGTCCTTTCTCTTTATGTACATACCTGAGCTGCAACGATGCATAGGAACACCGTGAGCACACTAAGGAAAAAGGATTCAGCTCGTAATCTCAATCCAGCCATGAAATATACAATAACTAGGAAAAGCACAGGTAACATTAAGTCAAGTGGCAGGTCGCTTGTGGTTCTAGCCACAAAATATGCACTTAGCCTATACATATTTGACTCTCGTTCCTTGCTCAGCATTGCTCTTTCTTGAGGAAAAGTGAAGATTGCTGTGAATACCGGAAAGAATCCCCAGAATACGGCAATGAAAAAGAGTAGGCCTACCTGAGATGCAGAGGGGGTTCCATTTTCAAGGTAAGAGACTACCAATAATAACTCATTTCTAGACCATAATCAAGTATCTATACCTGATCTTGTAAGCCTTTGGGAAGTTGGATGTCTGATTGCCACCAGAGTAAACCTAGGATGATGGCAGTGGAGAGAACTTGAGTGACTCTCAACCAGCTGAAATAGTCATGTCTCCGTTCTTTGATTCCTCTTAAGGATAGTAAACAATACTGTTCCCACCAGCTTAATCCCCATTCTCGTTTGGGGCAATTTATCATCACTTTAAATTCTTCGTCAAGAGGAACTGGAGCCATAAGTTTCTTATTTTCCACTACTGCAATTTCTGTCTTGTAAGCTTCCTCAAGATACTGTGATTCCGCATCAAACATCACAGTGAAACATGTATTATATGTAGCTCTAAATAGATCCATTTCGTAATAGATTGTAGTTGAATAATCTTGATTTGTAAATGTATTTCATCCTTGTCTCACCTCATATACAACTGCAGGAGTTGGCTTGGAAGATCTTATCTCGCTACAAGAATTTCCCCTCTTCATTTTCTCTTCGATAGCTGAGGGGATGGAGATTTCGTTCATATTTCCATTAGCTAAGTCCAGCAAGAACTCTGCTGGGTTCATGGCTAGTAGAGGAGAACACCCTATGGAAGAGAAATAAGACATTGCTTCTGATGCTTTTCCAAAGTAAATCAAGCCTCCTCTGCTGAGTACAACAAGCTTGTCAAATCTGTGAAAGAGCCTGCTTGACGGTTGGTGGATTGTTGTTACAATAGTTTTACCCGCCTGCATGCCAACAAATAAGAATTTGAATATAGTCAAATCCATTAAAAAAATATAAAAATAAACAGGAATTGGGGCTGTAAAAGAGTCAAAACCTTTGCTATACTTTGAAGCATCTGAACAATCTTTAGAGCAGTAGTAGAGTCCAAACTAGAGGTTGGTTCATCAAGGAAAAGAAGTGAAGGATTAATCATGATCTCATTCCCTATACAAACCCTTTTCCTCTCCCCACCAGAGACACCACGGACGAATGACCCTCCAATCATTGTGTCTTGGCATCTAAAACAATAACAGTCGCAATCTTCTAATTAAGTTCCACTTTTAAAAACTTAGCTTTTCCTTGAGAGGAAGTGCCTAAGTTGTTAGATGTTAGGAATACATTATATGCACCTCTCCAATCCAAGCTCTTGAATAACACTAACAGCTCTTTGCTGTTTCTGCTGCTTCGTGAGGGTTCTAGAGAGGCGTAAAAGAGCTGTGTAGGTTAGTGTTTCTTTTACTGTCAAGTGAGGGAAGAGAACATCATCTTGAGTCACAAATCCAATCCTGCAATAGTGGTTGCTCGTGTCAATTGTACACAGACACACACACACACATATATATATATATATATATATATCTACATATTTATCTGGAGACTGAGCTGGAATCTTCTAGTTACCTGGTTTTCAAGTGCTTAGAATGTGGCTTGTCATTGTAGCTGACCAACCCACCGATGTTTTGATGATTTAGTCTGCCACCAAGCACATTGAGTAGTGTAGTTTTGCCACTTCCAGAAGGTCCCATGAGAGCTAGAAGCTCCCCTGGATATGCTGAACCACTAATCCCATTCAAGATGCTCTTTTCTGATGACAACGCCATTCCTTTGGTCTTTACCTTGTATGTGATCTCCATGAACTGCATAAACAATTGATTTGGTCAGTAAGTATTGCAGGCAAAAGTTCCTATATGCCTGAATTTTCAAGAAAACCATTATTTTTCACAGAAATACCGCTTAGATTCTCTCGGATTTATACAAGACAATACCAATATAACCATACCCTTTTGGTCCAGCGTGAAGCTCTGCTTCACATGTTGCCGATAACCAGTAAATGGTGGTTGAGCCTCCTAACCTTGACTTTTGGGCACCAAAGTTAGACCAACAAAGAAGGCAAACAGAGGTTTCCAATGTCTTAATGCAATGATGAAGATTATCCTAGAAATATTTAGGGATTTCTTCTTTATGGGAGAAATGTTAAGTTCTTGTTTAGAAAAAACATCATATGAAATAGAAACAGAACCACTGAAGTTTGGACTGACCAATGGGAGCCAAATATAAAAACAATTTATGGACTTTTTGGGTGTTGGTTTATTTACATATATCTCCATCAGTGCCTGCGCTCAAATAGAGATATAATAAAAGATCAATTTCCCATATTTCCCATAAAATCATCTATCCGTGGAAACTGGTTACCTTCAGATATACCGGAAAGGTTGGTTCTGCCTGAAACTTGACCACAAAGTTGGTTTCCGCTTCAATATCTTCCACTGAAACATGAAGGAAAAGAGAACAAGAACCCAATTAACTCGAAAGTTGACATCAGAAACTTCAATAAGGTGTTGTGTTTTTGCGTTTTTCTTACAGGTATCATCACTGCTACATCGTTCTGAAGCAATGATCTCTCCATGTGGTACGTTGAAGCCAGTGAAAGAGAAGGAAAGTCCAAGGGAAGCACTGGAGGCTCGGCTAAGAGCAGCACCGCCAGTGAGACCACCAAGGTCAAGAGCGGGGAGTGCACTTTTGGCCTTCCTTATGTGTGTGTTCTTTCTGTTTTTGCTGCTGCTGCTACTGTGGTTGGGCGATGATAATGTCCTTGCCATCACATGCTGCTTGCTCCCATTGCTGCTTTCACCACCGTTGCTGAAATCAAGTGAACTACACTTCAGAGCTTCTGCAAGCGTCTCAGATTTAGCCTTAACCAAGCCTGATGATGATGATGATGATGATGAGGTTCCTATGTCCATCTTGTTTCCTCAAGACTGTTGTTTCTGTTAGTTGCGCAATTAAGGGTCAAAAGAATCGATCTTTTGTTGTACCATTGATTACCATAGATAAAGTCCGATGAAAAATGGTTACAACTTACCTAATGTTGAGGTTCTGGGAAGCTCCGTGTTGTTTTTTTTGTTCTTTTTATTGGAAGTTGGACACACACCACCTATATATAGAGAAATGGGAGAGCGAGTCTTACAAGAACACCCTCCAAAGTTGGATTCTTTTACATGCTCAACACTTTGGCAATAGACACGTGATAGACATGAGACCATGACCTACGAGCAAATATCTGGCACATGAGTTTTACAGATACATGTTTTACTTTAAAGAGGAAATGGTCTTATCTTCCTATCTTCTTTGATACCAATATTAGCAAAAGGCCAAAACCTGACTTTCGGTTCAACAAAGATAGGAGAGGAGCACGTGGATCTTGAGTTCTTTAGACCAATAAATATTTGTCTTTGTAGCTACCATTAAACATTATGCTCTAAGTACATACGCCTGACCACTATTGACAAGCAGTAACATCAACTATATATTGACAAAAAAAAAAAAAAAAAAAAAACAGCAAAAACAAAAAGAAACAAAAGAAGTTTCTTACCAAAAATATCATCCAGGCCTAGATTCGGGCCACAAATTTTATAAGTTGGTTGCTCAATCTCCCCCACCAATGCAGCCATAGCCTTCCAGGCGAGCAAACTTGTATTGGTGACTTTTGCTCCCATCCGAATACAAGCTCCTAATCTTCCCATCTGTAGGTTCAGGAAACAGTTCCATAGACAATCTCAATGCACCAGACCTACATGATTAATTCCTACGTTAAATTTTTCAAAGCTGCAAGATATCTTACAGAGAAGAAACGTGAAAAATATTTAAAAATAGCAATCCATTGTAGTAATCTTCTCTATGGACGGAACCGAATCCAAGGTCTCACTCACCTTCGACAACAGCACATAACTTCCACTAATATGGTCGCGTAAGGCTCCATAAGCTGTCTACGTAATCTGGGATGTCTGTTTCTGGCTCGAGAAATATTCTGAAAATCGATTTGTGGTAAAACCCGGTACACTAATCAACCAAATTTGCGCACGGGAGTTGGTTCGAAATCTGTTTTAATTACTTTTGTACCGAATTGGTTTAACTGATAGTTTGATACCCAAAAACACATTTTGACTTCCTCTGAGCCAAGAGAGGAAGATTGCAACAATAACAAGTCTGAGCCTTCTTCTTTCACTGAAAATGAATATATCTTTTTCACTCTTCTTATTCACTTTAGAACGAAATGAAACAATTTATGAAGATTGATAACTAAAACCAAATGCGTTTTTATCATCATTGGATACCCAATGATGATCTCAACACTGCTTTAGTGAATGGTGTACTTATTATTGTTATGATCGGCTCACAAAATCACAGTAAAAGAAAAAGAGAAAGAGAGTTTTAGCCAGCCGGAGTTGTAGAAACATGATCAGTATCCCCAGTAGTCATTACGAATTTCGTCATCAAACTTCTTTTTGAGTTCTGGGTGCTTCTCAAAGTATTCATCTGCAGTCATGGTGCTGAGCTTTTTCTGTTTACACCAATACGCAGAAACCATGGTCATTATATCAGAACATAAAGTTCCAACTAATGAATCCAGCTTCACATAACAATATATACTTACGCTTATCTCTTGAACGTCAGCAATTTCCTTCTCCAACCTTTCAGACTCCTTCAGCGATTTTTGTTCTGCTTCTTTCAATTCCACCAACTAAATACGCATGAAACATGGCACGAAAGAAACACTAGCATTAACTGAAAAGACCTCACTCAAGAGAAACATGTAACGAAACATACATAAGCAATCCGGCATCTCAGCTATTTACTTACCAAAGCATCAAACTTTGGTTTGTATTCAGGAGTAACCTTGTCAACATACTTGGGAATTTCAATGCCTGCAGCAAATAAAAAATAACAGTTGTAAAAATACTACTTAGCTTCTCACAGTGTCCTTTATATATTCATAATTCCAACAATCAAATCGGAAAATAACATCTGTGGGAACTTCAGGTTGAGACCCACTACAGAACAGATCTCTATCAGGACATTTTGGTCAGGTTTGAGAGCCGAATAAAGGTGAGCAGAAGACTTCCACTAGACGTATGTACATGTAGAACTAAATGGAAAGATGAACATTTTTGCAGCTGTGCATGATAAGACCATACAAACGCTCACAAGTTCCCATAAGGACACATCCTAAGAATTGCAGAAAGAAAAATATATAAAAAAGCAGAACTTACTGTCATAAGCTTCCTTGTACATGTCCACAATACCAGACCCAATACCCTTTCTGTAAAAATCCCAATCTATGGGTTCAGGTTCCTGGATAAATCAACGGCGTTAAGGATTTATTTGGAGTTGAGAATTTAGTGAAATGAGGCATGATTAAGAAAGAGTATCACGATGGAAACCAAATAATCAGCACATAGTGCTTTGCTCAAATGAATTCGACATTTCAAATGCAACTGAGCAATAAAAAACCAACGCCCAGCAACAATGTTGTCCGATTTATAAGACTTAAAGGAAATAGATCTTAATATATCTTACATCTGGATCAACTACGGGAGCAACAACATGAGCAAAATAGACGAACGAAAATCGCCAAGAATAATCTGATATCGTAAAAATCCGTGATAGTATCACCTGATCTATACTAATGTGAATCGAAATGATGGAAGATCTAAAAATTCCAAAACCCAGAAGTGAGAAAATCGGAGACAAATGTATTGAAGCTGAAGTGAAATCAGATGGAGTGAGGGGATATCGAAAGAGAAACCTGACTGAACTTGGTCTGGAGCTGCGAGTTAACCTCATCGAAAGCACGACGAAGGTTAGAGAACTCTCTGCGAGCTTCATCGGTGACAAGGACCTTTGCCATACCATCCCAATCAATAGTCCTTGAAGCTTTGAAAGCCACATCTGCAATTTTCTTACCGGCTCCGCTCATTTTCTCGATCTTTTTGATTAATTTTACCCCCAAAACACACTATTGAAAGCGAAGAAGTGGAGGAAGAAGAAAAAGAGATGTAAACGTCGTCTGATCCGACCAATGAAGGAAAGCCCTAGAGTCCTTAAAAGGCTTAAAGGCCCTCTTTATTTCTCTTGATTTCCAATTAACCCCTTTATTATCTAATTGTGATTAAAAACCCATCGACTATGTTTTAGATTGGTTTGGCAGCTCCATCCACATTACACTACTACTAATGGTGGTTATTTGTACATGATTTGTTCTTATTTTTGTCACTGGTGTATCGCATGCCTGTTAATTATAATAATCAACTAAAGAAAAGAATTCTCACATGAAGTAACTCAAAAATTATTTGGTAAATAACATAAATCTTGCTTGAATCTGTCTCTACATTAACTGGCATAACCAAAAGTTAACCGATTGAAAAAAATAATAAAAAAATAATTAAGTTTGTAACAGTCAAAAAACCCCAAAACAAATCAAGCAAATGGCTAGCTACAAACAAAGACATAACAGAATTTTCTCTGAATCCACCTCTGTTCCAGACTTTGCTCTAATCAATGATGTCAGAATAACTACATCCATTCCTCTGAAAACTCCTGCTTAAGCAAGACTAGTATCTTTCTTAGTACCAATGCTCTCATTCTCAAGCTTCGGAGGGCCTGAAAACCGCCTTACAGTCTTAGAAGATGGCGAAAAAGAAAGACGCTTTTTCGCTGTCTTCTCTGAGCCAATAGGACTAAGGTTTGAGAATCGAGCTCTTGCTTTGGCGGCTTGTGTAGGTGCCATGTAGCCTGGAACTGACTGAGAACGACTACTGATGAAGCTTTCATCGTCTCTAGTTGATGGTATTGATCCACAAATGCTATGCCTACGGTTGCAAGGTTGTTCTGATTGGATACTCAAGATGCTCTTTGAGTCTTCATTACCATTTGAGACTTTTCTCACTCTTGGGCTTGACGCTCTTCGACTATTTGGTGTCTTTCCTTTTGGTGAAAAGTTCTTACTACGTGGAATCATCTCAGACATGGCACGACTTGCTACACTCTTAATAGAAGAGTCTTTGTCAGCATTATCTGGTGTGATTGTGACTGACTGGTTTTCATTTGGTCGAGCAGCCATCCACCGTTCTAGCCAACTCCAACCCCAGTGTGGATTGTTAGCATCCATGAATGTCTGGGATCCTAATTTGGTTGAGTTTTTCCACGTATTCTGCATATTAACACGTTTCACCATTATTAGGGACATAAAAGAACTGTCTATAAGGACTTGATACTAAGATCAAAAAATGAGTTTAATACCTGATGAGTGAATGCGTATGCAAGTGCTCTTTCTCTTCTCATTGTCGCTACTTGCTTGTTCAACATGTTTGCTTCAACTTTCTCCCGAGAAAGTGTACTATCATCCCAATTTTCTCCAATCTATTAGTTTCACAAAACGTTATACTATCTTCCACAATCTTCCGGTTTGTAACAAGAAACATAATTTATACAATGTGAACATCTCAAGTATCCGTGATCAATAAAAAACTACTATAAACATCTTGTAAGGGTTTGCTAACCTTATCAAAAGCTTTATTGTGTTTTTGTTGGAGCTGTCGTGTTAAAGCCTGCTTATCCTCTGACAATCGAAGCCTCCTCTCGCGAATCTGATATTGTAATCTAGCTAGTGTTTGCATGCTTTGCAACGTTGATGTGGCTTGACGCCTCACACTATTCCCCTGGACTAAAGATTTTAGCCTCACAAGACCTCTCAACGCACGCAATGCTCTTCTTGCCTGAAAAAATGTAACCTTGTTTCTATTAGCTGTAAAAACACGGCTTTATAATTTGTAAGTGATGGAAAACCAAACGTTACCGTATATCCTCTGAATGCTGTCTGAATCTTGATAGCTGCAATCTCTTCCTTTGATTTCCCAGGGAAACGTGGTAATGTGGAGAGACGAACAACTACAGCAGCAGCTTGAGCAGCAGCAACTGCAGCCTTTGCAGCCGCAGCAGTTGCAATAGCGACAGATTGAGCATGTCTGCTTTGCTGTTCCTCAATCTCCTTTAGTTTTGCGTCTTTGACTGCACGAGAAGAATCTGCTTCACCAGATTTAGTTACATCCAACTTCTTCGACTTACCAAACCATTTCTTGACCTTATGAGACTTCTAATGGAGTAGAACAATACCATTTTCAGTATCAGCTTTTCAACAACTATAAACAAGGATTTGTCTTTGTGGATATAAAGAACCAAATTGAAGAATGTGTGATAAACTTATTAGAATACCTCTCCTTTCTTATGTTTTGGTTCGGGAATTAAGGCTTTCTTTACAGCTGAAAACCAGCTCTTACCCATTTTATAGAAGCAAATTATCTGGAAATGCCAAAACGCAGAGGTAAATTCATGACCCAAAATGATAAAAATTACTCATTTAAAACCAAAGATTCAAGACTTCATCTTTTATCCTGAATCTAGAAGATAAGGGGAAACATTGATACAACACTAATAATTCAGGAAAGCAAAATCATGGCACTTAATAAAACGTGCAAGACTCACAGATTATAAACCAAGGTTGGATCTTCTTGAGGAGAAAGAGCAACCGAAGTTTTTTTTTGTTGAAGGACAAAAAAACTCGGGGAAAAAACCAAACTTTGAAGGCGTTTCTCTGTAGATCAAAGCTCAGAATCTGTGAGGAAAATAAATAAATTCAGTTGTAAGAAAAGCAATTAAAGACACAGAAACACACACTTGTGAACTGCGTAAAATACACGCGTACTTACACTTTGGGAAGTGACAACCAAAAATAATAATAAAAAAAGAAAAAGAAAATGCTCAGATCGACCACAAAAAATGAAAGTGAGAGTCTTTGTAAGATTCAGACAAGAAAGATGAATGGATATGGAAGTGAAGAAATCTGTGATACAAATAATCTGGTAGAGAAAAAAATGGAAGAAACAGATCTTGAATGAGAATGGGTCCAAAGGAATGAAACAGTGTCCGTGACAACAGGTTATATAATAAGTATATAATAGACCTTTTCTTCATACTTGGACTTTTTAATAATTGCTTTTTGAATACTTATTTTATTTGGTTGCTTTCAAATGCCCTGGCTTTAACGAACTCGTATTTGTTTGGGTGGTTGGTGTATTAAGTTGTCTTTTTTGTGTGTGTCAATTTTAGGATTTTAGAATCACAAGATCCAATTAATATACCCAATCTTTGTAGCAAAAAAATTAATTAGCCATTTCACCGGCAACATATATTATTAATAAATTATGAATTTCTAACTCAAAATTAATTGACACCGGGTTCGATTCCTACCTGCTACATTATGGTAGCTTAAAAAAGGGATTTTAAAGGTGGACTTTAGGCTATGGATCGGGCCTTGTCGATCCAATGTTAACAAAAAAAAAATTAATTGAAGAGGGATCCTTATCCTATATATAATAGGTTAGAATAGTTTCAATTTCTAATGTGGGATAATTACATTTAACACACCCTCGTATAACCGAATATTTTGAAACACCACAACATATGCATCAGCATAATACATGTATGTTGGTTCAAACTCACAACAGACGCATATCATCATGTATGCCTCATAACCAGCATCTTGGGCTCTAATACCATGATAAATTATAAATTTCCAATTCATAACCAATTGATAATGAATGAAGAGATCCTTATCTTATATATAAAGTACATTAGAATAGTCTCAACTTCCGATGTAAGACAATTGCATTTAACAATTATCTAGAGAGCCTATAAGAGCTTTCTTTCTTCTTTGGTTTAAATTACTCAAATATAAGACATGAAGGAAAGGGCAATTGAAGAAGTGGACGGCACGTTTTGGCTGGACTGTAAAACTACTTTATCTCCCCCCCCCTTGAAACTAAGTTCACCATTAACTACGTCTGTTTCTATCCTACCTCTAATATTATATATATTGCCTACTTCCGTTTCTATCCAATTTGGAAAAACAAGTTAACAGAAATCAACCTATTTTAAACAAGTTAACAGAAATAAACCTATTTTTGACTTCGATCAAACACTTTTTCTTGCTGGTCGAACTTTTTACAAAAAAACCGATACAAGAACGTATTCTCTTCTGTAAGCTTCTTTCATATGTATTTTTTTCTGTTCATTGTAGATTGTTTAACCGTGTCCATTGCAACAAAATTATTCAAAAATATGACAGGGTTAAAATTTATTTGGTTCTTTGTATTTAAAAAGTATTGCATTATCAAAAATATTAAGGAGATGCGTACTGGATAAAAAGTCTGTAGATAACTTGTCAGGATAAGATATGATTTTGTTGTCAAATTTTCAAAGAACACATGACCTAGATAACTTCATTTCACAAGTTACTAAACTCGCAACATCATAAAAGCCTAAGGAATCCACATAAGACTCGAAATGACAAACAAAAAGACACATTCTTTAAGAAAAACTCCACATTTAACGATTTTACTGAAAAGATGCTTGAAAATATAAAGAGATGAGTTAAGCTTATAAAGACTCGACTCTATGGTGTTTTGCAACGGAAATATGACTAAAAAACAATAAATAAAAGGAAAATAAATGTCAAACAAACAAGAAAAGATATCACTTAAACATGGAGTCGTAGGGGATTAAGGCTCGACCAGATATGAAAGTTGAGCAAAGAAAGAATCTGCATGATCTTATGAGTGCTAGAGTATGGTAAGATTATCCTGGGATGCTTCTAAATGGTTTCCATGCTCTCATGGTCGCCACAAATATGTTTGAAGACTCTTAAGGTAAGTAGATCACAGACTTGCCTTAAACAGAAAATAAATTGAACCATCTTCGAGGTTGGAGCGTATCTTGATATCCTAATTGTTGTTTTATGTGTTTTTGGGTTTGTTGGAACCATAAAAGACCTAATAACATTATTAAAGTGGTCCCAAAATCTAGGCCATATCTGAGTTGGGGTTGTGTTGCTCAATATTCAGACTTGACATGTAAACGACTTCAAAGCAGATCTACTAACTTGTAAAATTCATAATTTTGTACTTCAGCCTTCTTTTGGGCTAATTCCACTTCGAAGAGTTAGCATAATAAGTTTAGAGTCCTTAAAAATTTTATTCGTAACTTGGTTAGCTCTAGATTGGCTGGAACTCTTTGAAGAATGCTCGCATAATAGATATTGTATAAGCCAATTGTTGACATATGATAATAGTTTCATTTATTTTCAAATGTATTTAATATTTCTTTTTTAAAATTTAAATTATTATTTCTTCCAGATTAGTAATATTTTTATTTCAAATGTATATATTTTTCACTAAGCTCTTTTTAGTGTGGTGGTTAGATGCCCCAACTAATGGCTTAGATATATAGAATCTGACTTCACCTTATTGCATAAGTAGGAGATTTCAAGAATGCATATGAGATTGTGTTATGAATAAGGTCTTATTGATCCAATTGACAATAATACATCTATATTCTTTTCTAAATTGCTTTTCAATTCAAAATATTTTAATATTTTACTATGTTTTAACTTGTACATTTTTATGGGAGTAATATTATATAGAGAAATTTTGAGAAATATTTTTTTTAGTGTACCCCTTTGCAAAAATGTCTTTTGAAATTTATCTTTTCAAAGATTCCCCTCATTAATTAAAAAATGACAAAAGTAACCTCAATTTTTTATATTCTTTTTTGTAAAAAAAAAATTTCTGCAAAAAACAAATTTTCCCACCAAAAAAAATTTACTTGAAAAAACAAAATTTCCGGCCAAAACAAAGTTTTTCCCGCCAAAATTTATATAAGTTCTCTTATAAAGTTTTACAAGATTTTTATAAACACCTTATAAATTTTAAAATCTCTTTTATAAAGCCTTATAAATTTTGATAAACACCTTATAAATTTTTTATAAACACCTTATAAATTTTACAACCTCTCTTATAAAGCCTTATAAAGTTTTACAAATACTTTATAAATTTTTATAAACACCTTATAAATTTTAATAAACACATTATAAATTTTAATAAACACCTTATATATTTTTATAAGTACCTTATAAATTTTTAATAAACACCTTATGAATTTTATAAGCTATCTTATAAAACCTTATGAATTTTATAAGCTCTATTATAAAGCCTTATAAATTATATAAGCTCTATTATAAAGCCT
>OVBA01003958.1:0-25506 GCA_900406435.1 Lepidium aucheri
GATGAATCACGGAATTAAACAATGTACAATGATCAAGTAAAACATAAAAAAGAACTGGATTGGACTCGATGTAAATTGAGTCTGGTCTGGGTGAGGCGAACCTCCCTGACTTAGAAATTTGGGACGGGTCGTTTCAGAGTAGGAGGCCAAAAAACAATTGAGGAGAAGAATATGATGTTAAAAATGCTGGAGTCCATGAAGAATGCTTTTGATGTGATGGTATTAACACATCCAAACGGGTTGAAAGATTGGAGGAAAAAATAGTAGACAAGGCCTTGACGAATGAGCGGCTTCATAGGATTTAGGAAGCCATATCACAGCAGAAGTTGATCAATGAACGCCTCATTAAGCTGTTTGAAACAAAACCATATGAGGTGGTGATGGCCTTGGAAGAGCCTAAGAAATCTATTGTAGATAAAAGTGAGTCTCATTGAAGTGAGACCCAAGAAGAAGGTGGTGACCATCTGGGTGATGAGAATGATGGAGGAGGTGATGTTGTTGACTCCTCAGCTAGGGAGAATAGGGTGCGTAAGAGCCATATGACTGGTGTGTATCGAAGACCCAATTATGTTGTATGAATTGGATATGTGTGGTGGGCACTGTAAGCTCTGTTGCAGAGTTTGGTGGACTTTCTAAACTCAGTGGTAGAGTTCGCTGTACTTTGTAAACTCTGTGGTAGAGTTTGGTGGACTTTGTTGATAGTGTTTTAGACATGAATAATGTTTAATTGATCTTGCTTTTCTACATTCTTTTGTTTTTTTTTGTGATTGTGGTAGTTCGTTGGCAGAGCTAATAAATTTGTATCAGTTGAAATATGGTAGAGGTTGGTGGAGTTAATTGTACTAACTCTATTATGTTTTTCTCTCTAGAAAGAAAGGATATCTGAGGAGCTTCCAACCTCACAAACTTTGGTCCCAGCATTTCCACGTTCTAGGAACCTAGAGATTAGTTTGGTATTTCTTTGGATGAGCTTGGTTGGATTATAGAATCGCTTGGTGTATTTTGGTACAGTTTGGTAGACTAACTATTTTACGTTATTCTTTCTAGAAGGAACAGATCTCCTAGGAGCCGCAAACCTCACAACAATTGTCCCCATTATTACAACGGTCTGAGAACATAGAAGTTAATTTGATAGTTCTTTGGAAAGGCTTTGTAGATTTTGGTAGAGTTTGGAAAACTAACTGTTTTACTTTTTTGGTTATCCATAAAAAACGGATCTATGAGGAGCACCAAACCTCACATACTCTTTCCCTAACTCTACGGCTTCCTAAAAACCCAAAGGTAGTTAATACCATGGTAGTGTTTAATAGAGCTTGGTGGATTTTGGTAATTCTTTAATTTTATCCCTTTTTCTTTGTAGAATAAATGAATAGTTCAGGAGCAGGAAACCTCTAACCTTATGTCCCTAGCGTTAAAATTGTTACGAACCCAGAGGTTAGTAGTTACATGAAAACTCCATTGCAAGCTCCTACCGTGGATTTGGAGTTAACTCCAGAGAATTCCAAGCTCGCCATCATAAGTCTGAATGAAGATAGTGATTATGATATTATGGACAAAATGGACAAAATAATCCATGCTGGCAAAGGGGACGACCTGATATATATAGAGGACGTGCTATGATGCGTGTGATTTTTGATGGTTTTAGAGTCTCATTTTAGGTCACTTTGCATCCATCTAGCTAGACTTTCCTTGCATTTATATTCGTTTAGGTTTGTTTTGCATTCTTTACATTTGCATTTGGAGTTTTGGAGTTTATCTAGGTAAAAGGAGCAGAAAAGGAGCAAAATGGAGCCAAGGAGAATTGGAGCAGCTGCTGGAACGTCTAAGTCAAGAATGATCGTGCACCCTCAGATCGTCACCTTGCAGATCGCACATGAGGAATAACAACAAAGGCCACCTCGGGAACTTGCCTCAATCTATCTCCCAGGAGGGAAGACCGGTGCTGAACTAAAAGTCATCCCTCTTCACGTCAAAGGTCAAACTCGGAGCCACAACTCAGACAAGAACCACAAGGACAGAAAAATGAAGCGTTCCTCGGTATCCAAGCTTGTGCAAGGACTCTGAGGGAAGCTTCACATACTGCCTGGTTGACCGATTTAGGTCGTTTTGACCATTAGGGTTATGAGAATGACCTTATAAATACCCATCTAATGACCCTCTTATCATTTTATCTAATGTTTAGCCAAAAACTCTCTCTCTTTTTTGTTATTTCCTTTAAGCTTGTTTAAAGGTTTGTACTCTTTTAATGATTATCAATTGAATGAACTAGTTTTGCTTGTTATCTTCATCTTTTTCTTCTTGCATTTTAGTTTTATTACCTTAATCATGTCATCGGAATCTACCCCAATTCTTAGCCCTCTCAAAATGAGGTGCCAGTAGATCCTTTTGGATCTCGAGAATGGTGAGATTGGAGGTGAATCCGTTGATTCCCTTGCCTAGCTAACCGATCAAAATGCTGATCTCTTCTAGTAAGGCCAAGCTTAATTCTGATCTCTTCCTGATCAGTTGAGATCTGATTTGGGTCATGACCAAAGGCTAGCACCGACGGAAATGAAGGCCCCGATCTTTACTAGTGATGGCTTGATACGCTGAAGAGAGATCTAGCATGTGGATCGGTCATTAGACGATTTGGGCAAGGCTTTATGCATCTGGTTCGGCGAGATCACAGCGAGAGTCGAAATGGATTAGCCGATCCAGATTAAGATCCTCACCGCGAGAGTGGGCTGATATAACCAATCTCCTCGTCTAGAGATGGCTCAATAAAATACGGCAAGTGGGATCGGCGAGTTTACCGCCGATCAACCTCCCAATCCTCTTGATCCTCTCTTCTTGCATTGCTTAAACCCTTATTTTCATTGGCACTCTATTTTTGCATTATTTCTCTGTTTTGTTATTTCGATTTCTGTTTTATTTTTGTCTCTAGCTTATTTTGTCCTTTGTGCTAGTTTGCTAGCTTATAATATTTTAGAGTCTATCATTGTGACAGGATGTTAGATTGACTTGAACTAGGATTTGGTATTAGACACATTGTTAACAAGCATTTCCGAATATTGGTTTGAGAAACCCACTTTACTCACCACCATACTCTATGATTTGATAGAAGAACCGCTAAAAACCCTTGTATCAAATTGGCGCCATTGCCAAATCAGAATTTTGCTTGTTTCAATTTATAGTTTACCAGACTTAGGATCAAGTTGCGTGTTTACTGCTTTGATAACTTGTCTTTGCTTCATACAGCTTGGATCTCTAAGGACCAAGCTTCAATCTTATTGATAAGTCGTTGTTTCTATCCTTTTAGGCCTCGCAGGTTAACCTAGACATTTGGGCCCGAGACTGACTCAAAATTTTCAACCTCGCCTTAACTCCAGCGAGTTAAGTGAAAAGTCATAACAAGTTGATCAGTTGATGCAGACACGTTCGAAGGGCTCTCACAACCTTCAGCCACTCATCGACAATATCAACCTCATTCCTCGTGAAATCAGATGCCATCGCACGATAATTCAGCAGCCACAGCCTGATATGGACAATACAATACCGGGCACAACGATGGATGGAACACCACCGTTACCTAATGAATCCGTCCACCAGGCGTGAGTACACAATCAAGCTCGCCGCCCTTGCTACATTCGTGTGAGCATTGCTCCGAGCGTTGCTCCGCCCTTGCTACATTGGTGCGAGCGTTGCTGCAAACCATGGAAGTTTTTTGCAACAGGAGATTGCTGAGGGAAGAGCACTAATAGAGAACCTCGCTCTAGCTGATGGTCAATATGGCGAGGAGTACAATCGAGCTGTAAGGTGTACTTCTGAATCTGATACATCCGCACACAAGGAGTTAAAACTACTACACGAGAAGTTGGACAAGCTGCTTATGGTCTATACAAAGCAAGTAAATCTTGTGGAAGAGGACTTGAAACAGGAAGGTGAGGATGAACAAGTTGAAGAAATTTGCTTTGTCCAAAATCAAGGTGGATCAAAACCGTGGGTGAGCTACAAACAAAACCCAAACTTGAGTTTTAGAAGAACGAATGTAGCCAACCCACAAGATCAAGTTTATTCGCCAAAGCAAAGGGCATGGATTCCAAAGAAGCAATGGCAACAAAGTCTCAACCCAGTACCGGCTGCAACACAACTACATTCCACACAAGAAGGTTCACCGGACGTGATGAATATGCTTCAATAAATACTCCAATGCCAAACAACTCATCAAACGGAAATCACTAAAAAATTTGGAGAGGTACATAGTTGCATTGAAACTACTTACAATGATCTCAACTGCAAAATTTGAGAATCTCAATGCGAGATTGAAATATGTGGAGAGCAATCAAGCCTCATCATCAACAAAAACCACCGTCCAACTTCCCGAGAAAGCTATCTAAAACCCTAAGGATTACACAGCTCAATCTATTACTCTTCGTACTGGAAAAGTGCTTCCACCAGTTGTTAAACCGAAGGACCACACTGAGGACAGTGTTATTCAAGAAGGGGGGCAGAACAAATCAAAGAAGAAGCCTGACATGAACAACTCGGGGATATATCTCGCAGGGCAGAGCCGCGAGGGGAGGTTGATGACAGTCTGATTACTGGAAAAACTGCCAATTCTACACAACTAAGGGTGATACCTTGCACGCCTGTGCATCGAGGAGAAGAATCAGACAGTCCCAAGTAGAACACAATGGACGGAGTTGCACCTGTGGTGGCCACCAAAACTAAAGCACCTTTCCCCTCAAGATTAAAGAAAAATAAGGTTGAGAAGCAAAGGGTCCTCTTCGTCAAACAAATGAGCGGTATTGAGCTAAAAATCCCCATCTTGGATGCTTTTGGTTTAATTCCTCAATAAAAAAAGTTTTTAAAAAACACTCTCAAGGAATGGGAGGAAGAATGCATGGCTATTGGGACCCGAACATCTGGATCAATCTTTGTACCAGTTTTGCCGCACCAAAGGAAAAGGCTCATTACGGAAAAATTAGATGACATGGGGAGTTTTACACTTCCATGTGTTGTAGGCCATTTAACGTTCATCAACTGCCTGTGTGATCTTGGGGCATCTATTAGTCTCTTCTCACTGATCACTGCTCAGAACTTGGGGTACTCAAGGTTCAAGGAGTGCAAGATATCATTACTACTCGCGGACGGAACCACCAGGAGGCCGAGGGGACTGCACGAGGATGTACCTGTGAGCATTGGAAATGTTCCAGTCCCAATAGACTTGGAAGTTTTGGAGATGGATGAAGAGCCTATGGATCCACTGCTATTGGGTACACCATTCTTGGCGTCAGTAGGAGCATTGATTGACGTAAGGAACAGAACTATTGAGTTGAAGGTTGGCGAAGGTATTCGAATGATGTTCGACCTCAAAGAGGAAGAAAGAAGCCCACTATCGATGGACAATGTTTTGAAATTGAAGGAACTATCAGAGGAATGGCCGAGGAAGTAAACGAGGGAGCTCTGATTTCCCTCACGAACACATACTAGAGAGAGTATGGAGAGCCAAGCTTGTGACTCTAAACAAGCCCACTTGGGAGGGAATCCCATGTTTATCCTTTGCTTTCGAAACTCGTTTTAAATTTGTTTAAGGTCATTTTAGCTTTCTCTTTTTTTGAGAACACTTTTCTTTTTATCTTTGTTATTATTGGGTGTTTGGTATGTCAATTTGTATCTCGGGTACAAGGGGACCAAGAACATCATGTTTGCAGCGTTCTTCGCAAATTAGAGGAAGTAATACCCTCGACAAGCCAAGAACGAGCATGCCTCGTATTTGATCCTTGGAGGCAAAAGAGGCAAGGAATGAGATGAATTTGGCAAGGAACCAGAAATCCTCAGAGAATGAGGCCAAGGAAGGTGTTCGAGTAGTGTTCACATTGCCTTGAACACTACTCATGAACCTACTTGCACACCTTAGTATCCTTATATATAGAGTTCTAACCAAATAAATCTGATTCGTTTAAAACACACTTATTGTTCAATAAATTTTTGAATTTGAGCTTAATCATATAAGTGCCTCAAACTGAGATAATATGGCTAATTGTTCATAGTTTTAGATATTGCTACAAACAAGGAACTAATCAAGACTCAGAATAGTCAATGGGCAGAACAAGAAGAGCAGTACAAGCTCGGTTTTTCTGAATAAGGGTTCAAGCCTTGGCCAAGAATGCGAGGAGGAGGAGCGAGGTATCAAGCTGTTGGGTACATAGGAACAGAGAATTTTCCTCATTCCACCTCACCAAGTAGGGCCCACGAGCTAACAATATTATCTAAAATCAAAGGGCGGTCAAACCTAGGTCGGACCAATCCAACGGTTGAGGACGAACTACAAAGTTGTCTCCGAAAAGCCCTACAAAGATTACCTATATATTGGGCTCCTCTCTCCTAAAATCCCTCATTCACTCTCAAACTCACTACACATAAAACTCTCTCTTGTTTTTTTGCGCTGGAGAATAGATTGATGAAAGGAAGAAGATTTCTAGTTCAAGGATCCATAGCGAGTTCAAACTTTCCGAGTTAAAAAGCCTTACTCTTACGAACATTAAACATGTCTTCAAGAGATAAGAGAAAGAACAAGGAAATCCGCAGCAAATTCAAGCAAGATGCACGGAGAGTTGGGCGGAAAGAGATGGAGGCGGGTTTGGAGGATTCACCACCGATCCGTATGGAGAGGATGGCGAGGATGATGTGGTTGTTCAAACAAAGAAAGAGGTTCGGGTCAAGAAGACGACAAGGAAGTCGATGGATGAGCCACTGGACTGGTGGTATGTGCAGACTCAACAGGGAGAAGGAAGCTCTGCATAAGAGGAAAGAAAAGGGGAGCAGATCGCCTCGCCGTCTACGAGCGAGGATACTGATTTTGATAGCGAGTACGGTCAGGCCTCGCCTATGGATGTCGAGTCTGAGAGCGAGGACAAGAGGACAACTAGATCTGCAGCTCGAGAAAAAGGAAATACGACCTAGTACCATAGAGATTTTGAAGATCTAAAATGGAGCGGTTACTCGGAGAAGGAGGCGAGGATGGCCTACGAAGAGAGACAAACAGAGAAGAAGGGGAGAGCCACAAGAAAATCCAACATCTCCAACCAAGCATACAAAGCTCTCAGCTTGATGGGTATTAAAGGGGCCTATTTTCCGCACATCGGGACAATGAATAGACTGAATATCACCAAGGATGTGTACATGATCTTCACCTTTTTGGGGATCAAAGTTTCAATGTACAACATGTCGAGTTCCTACATCAAGGAGGCTTTGCAATTTCTAGCAACCGTAGACCTCCGGGTATATTTTTAGAACAAACCCGGAATTGATGAAGAAGAAAGGATTCGGATACATAACGTTCACGGTGTATGACAAGCTATACATGGTGACGTTTCAAGGAAATGGATAGAATTTTTGGCTTCCCATCTGGGGACTCGGTGTATCCATAAATTATGGCAAGGAGACCGACAAAGTACAGTATATGCTGACAGGCTGTGGGGCGTACGCCTCATCAAGGACTAAGGGAAATTGGATCAGGAACCCTGTTATCAATTACAGAAGTAGGGCCATAGCCAATATACTTTTTGCCAGACCCTCCACCTCGCCGATCAACCTTGGAGAAATGCAATATAATGGTCATGGCGATGAAGGAAATAGTTGGGTCTACGCAAGCGGCATGCAAATCGAAAGAGATGATGGAAATTTTGGCATGTCGTTCGTCTTGGCCAAGCAACTTCTAACTTACCGCAATTGAGCGATGATGCAAGTGGAAAGAAGAACCAGCAAAGCAAAACATATCTACATCGGTGGAGTTGTTGCACGAATTTTGGAGGCATGCGGAGTACCCTTGAACACGAACAACAAGAATTGGGTTGAACCTCAATTTATGGATCTGAGGTACCTTCAATTAGAAGGCCTCTTTGTTAACGGTGAGTTTGAAGACCGGGCCATGTACCAGTTCGACCATCCCGAGAAGAAGGACGCTAGACTCTCACTCAACGCAAGAGAGAACGCGACTTTCACCCCGCCCCTCGCATCTCTACTCGGTGAAGACCCATGAGGACAGCAACCCCATCAGACTGAGGAGGAAGTAAATGAGGAAGATGTTGATCCAGCGTCCTACCTTTTTGAGGAGTTCACCTAGAAGAATCAAGGCACCACAATCAAGGAAGCCCACAAAAGCATCGGAAAGCTCCAAAAATTGGGAAAATGGTTGCTCAAAAAGGTGAAGGGCTTTGCAAAATAAAAGGAGGATTGGCACAGCGAGCGAAAAGAACTATGGAAGGCGATTGATGGGCTGCAATCATCAGTTGGAGGAATGGCACCTCAGCCTCGTACCCATGACTCGCCGCCACCAGCGAGGGGGCACTTCATCTCAGCGGGTACCAGTTCTCGTGAAGTGAAACAAGATCAACCGCAACGCTGATCAGTGGACATTTGCAGGTGTACAAGAGGACCGGAAAGAATAGCCATAGACGCCAGGCAGAACAATGACAGACATCTCAGCTGGATCCCTCGCATGCATCCCTCACCAATCACAAGCACGAGGAGCACTTTGATGGACCACAACACATCGCACCTTGCGAAGGATTAGCTCTATGAGGTTATCCAAACCCTCATAGTTACACACTTAAGGACATGAACGCCTTAACTGCTCACCTTTTTGACTTTAAGGTAACATACTCCAAAACCTTTGTACATACATTTTTATCTTCTTTGTTTTTCGTTTTTGTTTGTCTAGATAACTCTTTTATTCTTCTATGCACACAAGGTACTGTGTGATTTAAGTTTGGGGGAGGGGTCTAAAGTACTCTCACATTGTTTCTTGTGTTCTTATTTTCCATTTGCATACATTCGCATAGGTTGTAAAAATCCATTTAGATTTTTCTTTGTTGCATTTTTTGTTGCATTTCATAGCATCTAAGGCATAGAAAAAACCAAAAAAAAAGTTTAGAAAAATTTTGAAAACTAAATCCGAAAAAAATGGAGTGATCATATAGTTGCATCCATTTAGCTTTGTCTTTAGGTTGTATTCATATAGAATTCATGCATTTGAACTTGTTGGGTGGGAATGATTTTGATGATGGGAAAACCTTGTTAAGTTGGCTAGTAACCATTGTGAATGCTCTTGATTGGTAAATAGCCGTTTTAGAAAGTTTTTGGGCGGATCATTAACCTTGGTGAACTTTGCTTGGGTTGTGTCTTGAAAAATCCTTCTTTGGTTCCTTCTAAAACTGAACTTGGATCGCCGATCTAGGGCCTAGAGATGCATCAAATATCTTCCTTCTTTATGTTTAGCATGATCTATTATGTATATATGGTAAAACCCTCTCAAGTCAAGTGAAAATTAAAAATGAAAGTTGCCCGCCAAACCGAGTAAGTGGTAAAGGTGAAGAGGCTGGAAGGATACGTAAACCCATAGCCTTTCACGATCGTGTATATCCGCCGCTTACTCCATATACGGGTTGGTGAAGCAACTTGGAGCAATCGTAAACCCAAAGCCTTTCAAGTTTGTGTAAGCCAAATTCGGAAAAGCCAAAAGGGCATATAAAAAGAGAAAAAGAAAAAAGAAAAAATGAATAAGCGGGCAGCAAAAGTATGAATGAGAGGGAACCATTTGAGTTGAAAAATGATCATGCTAAGCTTAGGGAAGTTAAACTATGTACCGTTGATCTCTAGTCTCTTTTGAGGATCACACCTACAAAAAATAAGGAATTAGACTTGGACCTTTAGAGACCGGCTTAGGTACTAGGAATCTATAGGCTGGATGATATTCCTGAGAATGATTACATTTTGGTTTCCAAAATGATAGAGCTCACATGTGGATTACGGCCCTGTCTTACACAAATTACTCGTTTGATAAGATGTTCCCACTTTGTGTGCAGTTTTTCCTTCTTAGGTCATTGCACTTGCTCGAGGTCAAGCAAGATCTAAGTTTAGGGGAGCTGATGTGTGTGATTTTTGATGGTTTAAGAGTCTCATGTTAGGTCACTTTGCATCCATCTAGCTATACTTTCCTGGCATTTAGATCTGTGTAAGTTTGTTTTGCATTCTTTGCATTTTCATTTGGAGTTTTGGAGTTTATCTAGGTAAAAAGAGCAGAAAAGGAGCAAACTGGAGCCAAGGAGAATTGGAGCAACTGCTGGAACGTCTAAACCAAGAATGATCGTGCACCCTCGAATCGCCACCACGTGGATCGCACACGAGGAATAACAACAAAGGCAACCTCGGGGACTTGCTTCAATCGATCTGCCATGAGGGAAGATCGGTACTGAACAAAGACTCATCCCTCTTCATGTCAAAGGTCAAACTCGAAGCCACAACTCAGACAAGAACCACAAGGACAGATAAATGAAGCGTTCCTCGGTATCCAAGCTCGCGCAAAGACTCCGAGGGAAGCTTCACAGACCGCCTGGTTGACCGACTTAGGTCAGTTTGACCATTAGGTTAATGAGAATGACCCTATAAATACCCATCTAATGACCCTCTTATAATTTTATCTGACGTTTAGCCGAAAAACTCTCTCTTTCTTTGTTGCTATTTTCCTTTAAGCTCGTTTTAAGGTTTGTACTCTTTTAATGGTTATCAATTGAATGAAATAGTTTTGCTTGTTATCTTCATCTTTTTCTTCTTGCATTTTAGTTCCATTACCTTAATCATGTCATCGGAATCTAGCCCAATCCTCAGCCCTCTCGAAACGAGGTGCAAGTAGATCCCTTAGGACCTCGAGGATGGGGAGATCAGAGGTAAATCCTTTGATTCCATTGCCTAGCTAACCGATCAAAACGCTGATCTCTTCTAGTAAGGACAAGCTTAATGCTGATATCTTCCTGATCAACTGAGATCTAGTTTAGGTCATGACCAAATGCTAGCGCTAACGGAAATGAAGGGCCCAATCCTTACTAGTGAGGGCTTGATCCACCGAAGAGAGATCTAGCATGTGGATCGGTCAATAGATGATTTTAGCAAGGCTTTATGTGTCTGGTTCGGCGAGATCACGGCAAAAGTTGGAATGGATCACCCGACCCGGATCGAGATCCTCACCGCGAGAGCGGGCCGATCTAACCAATCTCCCGGTCTAGAAATCGCTTAAAGAAACACGGTGAGTGGGATCGCCGAGTTTACCACCGATCAACCTCCCAATCCTCTTGATCCTTTCTTCTAGCATTGTTTAAACCCTTATTTTCATTTTGCACTCTGTTTTTACATCATTTCTCTGTTTTGTTATTTCAAATTCTGTTTTATTTTTGTCTCTAGCTTATTTTTTCCTTTGTGCTAGTTTGCTAGCTTAGTATTTTTTAGAGTCTATCATTGTGACAGGATGTTAGATTAACTTGAACTAGAATTTGGTATTAGATAGATTGTTAACAAGCATTTCCGAGTATTGGTTCGACAAACCCACTTTACTCACCACCATACTCTATGATTTGACACAAGAACCGCTAAAAACCCTTTTATCATGCTGCCCAAAGCAAATAGACAATGTACCCTTGTTGCGACCAGGTATTTTGTTTGTAAACTATGTAGTTTAGTTTGGTGGAGCTTGGTAGACTATGTAGTTTATTTTGGTGGAGGTAGAGTAGACTATGGTAGATTTTGGTGGAGTTAAGACCTAACGTAGTAGACTTTGGGGGGGTTTGGTGGAGGTAATACCTAACGTAATAGACTTTTGGGGAGTTTGGTGGAGTTTGAACTAACTGTGTTAGACTTAAGATTTCTGTCTTATTGATAGAATAACATTTTGTTTATAATTCAGAAATCCTCGTTCGAAGGCAGATCTGTTGTTAAACGCATTATTGAGGATGATATAGCACCTAACTGATACAATCCATATTGGTCAGTACAAAGATTCAAAGTGGCTCAGCTGCGTAACCTTATCAGACGCAAATTGTAAGGCCCATATATTCTCTGTTTTTAATGTACATATCAGTAAAATTTTAGTGTTTGCCAATTACCCACATTTCCAGGGATAACTCGATTGATGACATCACTCCTTTAGCTGAGTTCTATCTCCAGCTGCTGATGCCTAGACATTTGTGGCCAGAAGATCAATACAAATAGTTCACAGATCTGGTAAATTCCTTAAAGTTTTCTTTTCTAAGCTTCGTAGACTTTGGTTGACTTAATAATATTATGTTACCCTTTTTGTAGCATATTACTAGCTGCATAAACATGTTCCGTCAAAGAAACATGCAGATTCCATATCCGTATAAGAGTGGTAGGATTGTGTTCCTTGATCCTCGATTATGTTATTTCTGGTGTGCCCAGTACAAGTCCTTTATGGCAACCCCTAGAAGTATATGTTTGAAGGTATTTTCCACCAAATGTTTACAGGGATAGCCCCAGTATGGTATCCAATGAACAAGCACTGGTTCCGAGATGTTGACACATTGTACGTTGCTAATAACATCATGAATATCCATTGGGTAGCGTTAGAGATCAATTTAGTTAAGGAGCGCATTAAAATCTATGATCCTGCCTTCTCAGTTGTGCCGCATCATGTATTGGTTGACTCAGTCAGGTAATGTTGGTAGACTATGCATACTGAAAGGTTGAGTTTGCTTGGTAGAGCTTGGTAGACTTTGATGCATTGGTAGAGCGTGGTAGACTACGATGCATTATTTGGTAGAGCTTAGTAGTTCTTGGTAGATCTTGGTAGACTATGATGCATTGTCTGGTAGATCTTGGTAGAGCTTGGTATAGTGCTTGATAGACAAGGTAGATCTTACTTATAAATGTTGATTACGTTTATTTATGCAAGCAGGCCGTACTCGAGGATGATTCCATATCTACTTAGGAGCATGTCACCAAAGGAGATGGTGAAACATGTTAAGTTGAAGGCTTACAATATCTATAGTGTGAAGTCAACCCTAGTGAACTACCAATCCGGTGACTATGGTAGAGTTTGTATATGCAATTAGCAAAACTTTTATCTCATGTTAACAAATACTCTCAAAGGACCAATATTTTATGATGTAGATGATGGTCCTATGAGAATGTAGTAATGCTATTTTTATTTGTAATGAACGAAATTTCAATAAGTTAAAATAACAAAAGTTTGCCTCCATCACAACAATAGATTTTAGTAGATTTTAGTACAGCTTGGAAATATTTGGAAGTAGCTTCTGCTTGACCTTACACAAAACATGAATACTGTTATAATAGAGTTTGGTAGAGTGTGGTAGATTTAAAGTAGAGCTAGATTACAACATGTGGTTAAACAAACAAACCTAATGAGTTCAAGATTGGACGTCTTCTCTACATGTTTGGACAATATGTCCCACACCTTTACATCGAGAATAAGTTGTCACTTTCCTTGGGCATTTTGCCTCTAACAAAGACTGCAACCAACTTTTCAACCAAGAGTTCTTTGGCCTACTAGGTTGGTTACATACGACAGAAGATTTAAAAGATTTACTAGCCACCTCTTCAAGTATTGGAAGTGATGCATCTCTTGGAATCACACATTTTGAATACACATGGTACAAGGAACTCGTATAATAGTAAGGATCTGTGAGTTCGATCTTCCAATGCTACCATGCTTCTGCTGCGGCTAAGGCATGCACACAATGTATTTTGTCCACGTCAAACTTTTTGCAAGAATATATTTTCTCTGTCAAATTTACCAAATGTGGGGAGGCCGAGCATGTGACAACAGCTTGATGTTCATTAATGTCTTCCACATTGTACTGTGTCTTCGAGAAGTCTATTTTGCATGGACAAAAAAAATACAGTTATGTCTACTAAAGTCTATCGAAGTCTACCAAACTCTACTACACAGTATACAAGATCTAAGAAACTATATCAAACTCTACCAAACTCTACTACACATTAACACCTACTAAACTCTACAACACAGTATACAAGATCTACTAAACTCCACCAAACTATACTACATAGTTATCCAAAATCTACCAAACTACACTAAACTCTACCACGCCATACCTTTAGAAGTTTTACAATTGCTTTCATGAGAATGGTCATTGTTACCGCTGTCTTTGCACTCCTCCTCGCTAACCACCTTGTTAACATTACCCTAATGGCATCTATAAGCTGCACAGTAAGCTTGAGCTAACTCATGATTGATAGATTCTGCTATGTTGACGTGGTAAGTTGTATCTATTTCCTGGGAAATGTGCACGACTCCACAAACGTACATCTGCCCTTAGCAAATACTCATATAGCTTCGATCTAATCTCTTTATTTGGCTGAAGATGTCATTAAACTTATCAAGCCAATATGCAGTTGCAACCTTCTTAAACAGCTTAAAGGACTCTTTTGAAATTAGACAAAATATTTTTGCATAGATGGTAAGTGCAAATCCCCCAAACAGAAAGCGTACACACTTTTTAATTGTTTTGGCTATTAATCTATGCCTATTTGAAACGATGGCCAATTCTTGATCATCAAGAATGACGCGGTTGAGTTGTCTAAAAAACCATTCCCAAGATTCATCATTTTAGGTATCAACCACACCAAAAGCCATAGGAAAAATGTTGAAGTTCTCGTCTAGCATTGTTGCCGTGAGAAGAGTCCATTTATATTTTTCTTGTAAAAACGTTCCATCCACAACAACAACCTTTCTCAATGAAATCCTATGATGCTTGCATCGAATGCAAGGAATAGAAACTTGAATCTATCATCTCCATCTCCTTCCAGCTTGATAAGTGTTCCCAAATTTGCTTGTCTAATCATATACAAATACGAGGGAAGTTCTCCAAAAATATTCTCTAAAATTCTTGTAACTAGTGCCCGAGCTTCTTTTAAAGTAGAATGTGTCTTCTAGTACTTCATCTGTACAAAGTTTAAACAGAGCAGCAAAGTTATAACGGACTCAACCAAACTCTACTAACGTCTGCAAAATGTTTATTAAGTCTAACGAACCAAACTCAACCGAACTTAACCAAACTCTACTTACTAAAGTCTATCAAACGTCTATTAAGTCTATAAAACCAAACTCAAACAAACTCTACTAATGTCTACCAAAATCTACCAAAGTCTATCAGGCACTATTATAGTTTTACCAAACTCTACCATAAAGGAATTGTACCTTCAAACCGAAACGTTTGTTCAATGATTCAGCAACATGAGCAGGAAGTATAGAAGGCCCAACACCACCAACAAAATCCAAGTATAAACGACCAAGAATGTTGGGTATTGCTTGATGTGCTTGAGATGACCTCTCCATAACGGAGCAATTGTTCTCCACAATAGATCTGGATATAGAAATACGGACTCTCGCCATCATGGTGTGAAACACGAACTCTCCAAGCACAGTTTGGAACCCAATCTTTCATAACCAATAACATCTTCCATGATGAGATGACATAAAAGTCAAACCTATGTAAAATGGAATATGTCGTCAACCTTGACTCAAGATTGTCTTTAATGGGATAAATTTGTTCAACAGGTAATTGAAGTGACCTCACTTTGATGTCTAAGTACTCATCATCAAATGTTGAATCTCTCTTCTTAGGAGGTAGACTTTTTCTATCTTCTTCTTTACACTTCCTCTGAACACTTATGAAGTCTTCATCAATAGAGCTTGCACCATCTACATCCTTGTAGTAGTCAAATCTCATTTCATCTTCCTCATTGTAGTCAACATTTTCCTCTTCTTGTTTGATAGTCTGCCTAACTCTAGCACACGTTGAAGATACTCTACCAAACATAGAATCAAATTTATCAAAGGAAGCCTCACATTTAGGCTCAAATCTTATACCTTCTTCCACAGGTACATGAGATCTCCGAGATCTCCTTGAAATCGCCACACAAAGACAAATTGCCTCTTTTCGAAATTGTTGCACATATACCCACACAATTGTCTCTCGTTGGTCACGAAGATAGGAGGTGTATCTTGTGGTAGTGAATGCATGAGTTCATTTGATATGTAACTCAGTTTTACCTTGTAGATCTGTTGATTTATATCAAAATCTTCATGCACCATCCTCACAAACTCATCATAAAGTACATCTTCACTCAATTCCATGATTTTACAAACAAGAGAACTATCTGCTAGAAAGAACCAATGATTTTCGTCTAATTTCCAACTCCCACAAACTAAAATAATTTGATCCATAGATCCAAAATCAAGAAACGACCTCAAAAGGTAATGAATGAGCTAAAGAAACAGTGGTAATTTGTGTTTCAATGGTGTATGGCGAAAAAGCAATGTCACTCGATCATTATCAAACTGACTGCAATCTTTTTCTTTCCGTGAGGATCCCACCAAAGTGTCTTGCACTTTGCAGTAAGTGAGCGAGAAAGCAGGAAGGTGATGCAATAATTAAGGGCTAAAATCACCACTCTACAAACAAGGTTAAATGAGCTAACTCTCCATAACTCTACCAAACTACCATAACTAACTCTGCCTAAATCTGCCACACTATCAAATGGAACTATACCAAACTCTATGATACAGTGGACAAACTCAACCAAACTCTACCACATTATCGTTAGTAACTCTGCCAAACTCTACTACACTAGCATTACTAACTCCACCAAGATCTATTACAAAGGGTCCAACGTCTACTAAACTCTACCAAACTGAAAAAACCTCATATACTTTGTCCCGATCAATATGACTTCCTAATTACAGAAATTTAGTAAAATTGTTCTTTGACACTGCTTGGTAGAGATAAATTATGGTGTGGTAGAGTTTGGTAGAGCTTGATGCTGTCGTGGCACTAATACTGACAGACCTCGCGCGTTAATGTGACACATTTCATTAATAGTATTTTTGATATTACGTTGTTGTTTACACATCTCAAAAGGACAAAATAGCATTTTATGATTTTATAAAAGTGTTTGACTAATTATAAATTATTTTGAACTGTTTGAGTCATTATCCTATAATCATTGAGTATTCTTGCAAATCACCCTTTATAATATTTAAACCACCAACCTCTCCCTTTAATTTAAATCCTTTTGATCCATGATCACCTCATGCTGCAATTTTGCCACTTCGGGTCTCAATGATACCTTCAAGAATCTTCCTCTTCTCATCTGACTTGTTAACCTCTCGCTTGATCTCACCCATTTTTATATCTCAACATTGACTTTTTAAAATTTATTTATGCACGGTCAAAACTGAAAGGTTTAAGATTTTTTACGTGCTTAGAAAAATTAAGGAATAAAAAAACTTATATGAAAAACTATGAGAATTGAAAGATATTTTTCTCTCTACAAAAATATCTAAATCCATTAAAATATTATTTGAGGTGGACCCGAGATCTCACTTTGATCTACGGAAACAATTAAAGTTTAAAAATTTCCTAAGTCTTGATCTCGACAACTCAGTCGAAGACTCATATCGGCAATTCTATTGAGGAATTTTTTCCGATATTTACTTCTAACTCAAAGAATTCCATCTCGGCAACTCATTAGAAAAGAAGAAATTCGGACAACATGTCATCAACAAGAAAAATGGAAATTTTCTTATTCTGAAATGGAAAATTTCTGAAAATCTAGCAAATATCTTTTAGATAAGTTCGAATCTGTACAGAAACATAATCTTTCTTATATTCGTTCGGGTGTAACCTCCACTATGCATTATAAATAGAGGTAGAAGTCCTTTGAAAGAAGGAACGAATTCTTGGTATTCAAGCTCAAGCAATAGGATAACTCGGCTGTCACTTATACTTGGCAATCTCCTTACTCTTTGACTTGATCAGAAACCTTACCATCTTACCTCTATTAATCTGAGTCCGATTTAAAACCTTTATACTAAATACTGCTCGAACAATTGGCGCTATATCTGGGTAAGACATCGAGAGATTTTTTTACGCACAATCGCGATGTCAGGAGACGACACTGCAGTTTGCTCCTCTGTAAGAAGAGTTAAGGATCCACCTCATGAGCAAAGACTCGACTCATGGATCAACTGTGAACCGTGTTCAAACCCCAGAAAGCAACTGGCAAAACCTCGAGGACTTAGAGAACTCCTTGGACCACCCGCTGAGCCACCATCGATCAGGACTATGGTGCAAAAACTTGCTAGCACTACAAAAAGCGGCGGATTGAAGGAATGCCGAATGCTTTGAATGAATAAAAGAAAGGGCCAAAATGAGCGGAACCAGACCGCCACTAGGACAAGCTAGAAGGTCGAACGAGGAAGTACTCACCAGAGTGTAGATGAACTTATTTGGAAATACGCCAATTTCATTGTTGACCAATGTTTTGAGACAAGGTCAACACTCTGCGCAAAACGCGCTCGCACAGGAAGTACCACAGATGTTACACGCCATAATCATCTTCAAAATGGTGGACGAGATGAGATCACATTCCCATCAGGCAACCAGCTCGACGCCAAAGATTGGGCGATCTTGGCCCAAGCTCGTAACTCACCATTCTTACCTAAACTAAGGAGGTTCTCGGTAAACCACGGACCAAGGTTATGCTGCCCTTCATATGACAGGACCACAGATCAGTTGGAGTTTATGAGTGTGTTCAATGTTATGATGGGTGGAACAAGATTCCATCTGGTGTGGTTCACGAAACTGCCAACATGGTCAATTGAAGGCTTCAATCAGTTGGCCGAGTTGTTCATGAAACCGTATGCAATATTCGTTAACCAAGATACCTCAGCAGCAGAGTTACAATCTCTAAAGAAAGGATATGACGAGACTCTAGAGTTGTATCTTGGACATTTCCAAAAAATAATGACCAAAGCCAAAGTGAATGACAACATGGCAATTGAAGGTTTGAGAACAAGGATGATCAACGACAAAGCTTTGCGGAGAGACCTCTTCGTAAATTAGACACTACGGTCTCCAATGCAATCTGTAGAGCAGCAAGACACACCTAGTACATCGAGGAAAAGCACATCCTCGCAAAGACTCGGAAAACTTAACGAGAATCTGGAGCAAAAGTCAAAAGAAGAGTATCAAGAGCCACGACAGCATTACAATCGAGGAAGGGCAAATACCTCAATGCCCTTTCAAGTCGGAGAAGTTAGCAGCCCCGCTGGTAAAAAGTCATGGAACAATGCTTATAACCAAAATGAGTATTGTGCATTCCATAATCGAGCCAGTCATCTGACTTCAAAGTGCAAAAAACTACAAGAGCTACTTGCCCAAAATTCCAGTAAAGGTAAGTTGAGTGTTTATGACGAAGAAACTCAGAAATTAAAAATGCAGAAGCGAAAAGAGGTTTAAGTGCGAGATGCAGCCTACAAAGCAGCAACTAAAGAGAAAGCCGAGACAGAAAATCAAAACGCACAAGGAACAAAGTAGAAATTTCTGAGCCGGGATCTTCGAGATTAGATGTTGCTGTCATCATGGGAGGTCTGCAATCTTGTGACGATACCATAAAGTCAAATAAGAAATACGAGGGGAAGGTAGTAGCTGCAGTAAACCTCAACGTTTCAGCTCAAACGGAATATTTAAAGTCAGCCTATACAGAGATAGCTTTCACCTCAAAAGAACTTGAAGGAGTGTGCTTCCCTTACATTGACCGCTAGTTATGAAACTCTGAGTGGCAGATTGTCACGTAGCTTGGATACATAAGCTCAGTGGACTTAAATTTCAAAAAGACATTGGATAAAATGGACCTCCCTGATGTTAAAATCAAGCCTGTTGATAGAACCTTGACTGCATTTGATCGCGATAGGAATTCTCAAGCTATCAATCCAAGCTGCAAGAATCACGAGATGGATCAAGCTTTTGGTAGTTGACAAATGACTACTCTACAACATGATCCTTGGAACTCCATGGATACATGCGATGAAGGCCATCCTGTCAAGCTACCATCAGTGCATGAAAGTCCCAACCGATCAAGGAGTCTACACGCAACAAGGATACCAAGTCTCTGTCATGTTTCACCTCCAAGTTGAAATTACAAAATAAGTCTTGCATGATCACAACAACCATTAATGGAAAAGATATTTCAAAACCTCCCACTCCCGAGAAGTCATATCGATCAACGGTTGAACTCGTCAATTCGACTTAACATACTCGGCAAAATGCATTAGCATCAGGCTTACCTTAGATAAAGACATCCAAAAAAAATTAATTCGACTTCTAGAGCAAAACGTGAAAATATTCGCATGGGAAGTTAAGGACATGTCTAGGATTAACCCAAAAATAGCAAGCCATAAGTTGAACATTGATCCAACGTACAAACCAATTAGGCAGAAAAGATGGAAATTAGGACTCAGGAGGACCAAAGTCGCGATCGATGAAGTCAAGAAGTGATGCAGGATCCATCTTCAAAGTACAGTATCCCGAGTGGTTAGCCAACCCGATCGTAGGACAAAAGAAGAACATAAAATGGCGAGTCTGCATAGATTTTACCAACTTGAATAAGGCATGCCCAAAGGATAGCTTTTGTTTGCCGAATATCTACATAATCGTCGAGGCAACAGTAGGGAAAGAACTTCTCTCATTCATGGATGCGTTTTCGGGATATAATCAGATAAGGATGCACTGGGAAGATATGGAAAAGACATCGTTCATTACTAAACAAGAAACATACAGCTATTAAGTTATGTCTTTTAAACTAAAGACCACAGGAGCAACTTACAAACAACTCGTTAATAAGATGTTCGCTGAACAACTTGATCGGACAATGTAAGTGTATATTGACGATATGCTACTAAAGTTTGTAAGAGCCAAAGATCATGTCGATAATTTAGCTCAGTGTTTCAAAGCTTTAACCGAATATCAGATTAAGCTCAACCTAGCTAAGTGCACTTTCAAAGTAACCTCGGGAGAATTTCTTGGCTATGTTGTAACTCAAAGAGGAATTAAGGGCAACCCAAAATAGATTAAAGCAATTCAAGAGCTCCTTCTCTAAGGAACAGACAAGAAGTCCAAAAGCTCACATGACGAATTGCTGCACTAAACTTATTTATCAGCTATTGCGGGGACATAAGAAATTCAAGTGGGATGAAGAATGTGAAAAAGCATTTCCCGAGTTAACGGAGTATGAGTCAACGCCACCAATCTTGGTAAAACCCGAAAAAGGGTAACCACTCCACTTATACATTGCAGTCTTGGCATCAGCTGTAAGTAGTGTACTAGTTCATGAAGATCGAGGAGTTCAACAGAAAATCTTCTAGACCTGCAAGTCTCTAGATGGAGCGGAATCTCGATAATTGACAACTAAGAAACTCGCCTTAGCAGTCATGATCTCGGCTCGGAAGCAGAAAATTCACTTGTGCAGAAAATAATGGACAATCACTTGTGCAGAAAATTCACACTCTTGGGTACTTTTGGCCTACAATGGCACAAGATTGCAAGAAGTGTGCAGCTAAATGTGATAAGTGTCAGTGACACAGACACATAATTCACGCTCCAACTATATAGTTGACTTGGTCTATAATGACTTTTCCGTTCATGTCTTGGGAAATGGACATAGTCGGGCCTTTGCCATCATCTTGGCAAAAGAGGTTCATGTTGGTAATGACCGATTAATTTTCTAATTGGGTCGAACCCTAAACTTATTCTCAGATTAAAGACAAATATGTGGTCCAGTTTGTGTGAAAGAACAACATATGTCGACATGGTTTGCCTTAGGAAATCATCACGGATAACGGTTCTCAATTCATCTCGTCAAAGTTCAGCAACTTTTACACCCGATGGAATATCCGAGTTAGCAAGTCTACACCACAAAACCCTCAAGGTAATGGACAAGCTTAGGCAACAAACAAGCAGATACTAGACAGTATTAAAAAAGGGCTGGAAGAAAAGAAAGGAAACTGGTCTGACGAGTTGGATGCTGTATTTTGGTCCCATCGCACTACAACAAGACGTTTTATGGGTTGAACTCATTTTTCCTTAACGTATAGCATGAAAGCATTAGCCCCTACAGAAGCCCTTGTACCGACTTTGCATCAAATACATTATCATGTGGACAAACAGTCTAACGATGATGCAATGGAAGTATTAACGACTTGGAGGAAACACGAAATGATGCCTTACTCTGCATAGAGAATTATCAACAGCAAGCCGCAAAGTACTATAACAAGAAGGTGCGAGGACAACACTTCGCCGAAGGAGACCTCATGCTTCGAAAAGTGTTTAACAACATGATTGGACTTAATCCGGGCAAACTTGGCGCTAATTGGGAAAGACCTTACATAATATCCAAGGTTGTGAAACCCGGAGTTCACGAAATCGCGACAATGGATGGTGAAATGGTTCCACAAAGCTGGAACTCTATTAACTTAGAGTGGTACTACTATTGAAGACGCACCTACCTGGCGCACTCTATGCATCAATTGATGCTTATTTAATCCTTTAACTATGTAATCAGAACTATGTTTTTTGGCTTGATCCCTTCGTGGTACGTAGGTAGCCTTTGGGGGCAGCTAAAACTTTATAAAATCCTACGTCGCCATTTTAGCAATAAAAAAAGAAGAAGAAATATCATCACATATTTCTAGAAAGCCGAGACCAAGTCCACATAAAGACAAAACATAGTTTTGTACATCAAGTTGGGATTTATTTTTGCAAAGACAAAACATAGTTCTGTACAGCAAGTTGGGATTTATTCTCGCAAAGACAAAACATAGTTCTGTACATAAATTAGGGATTTATTCTCGCAAAGACAAAACATAGTTTTGTATAGCAAGTCAAGATTTATTCTAACAAAAGACAAAACATAGTTACGTACAGAAAGTCGGGTTTATTCTCACAAAGACAAAACATAGTTATGTGCAGAAGAATTGAGATCTAATTCTCACAAAAGACGAAACATAGTTTCATGCATAAAGGCGAGGTCTAATTCTCGCAAAGATGAAACATGGTTTCATTTAAACATCCGAGATCTGAAACTTAGAAACTACGTTGAAATTTAATTCTCCATAAATCTTAAGATCAAGTCTTAAAATCTTGGCTTAACAAAAAGAGCATATGAGTCTAACTCTCATAAAGAACCAAAATAACGGATTTACTCCCAAAACAATCTGAGACCTAGTTCTCGCACTTTATCAAGAAAATGATCATGGAACTTCACTTTTTTAATTACAGATTAAAGGCATTTTTACTTTGTGTCCGAGTTTTTAACTTGACATAAACTCAAGAGCAAACTTAGTTGTTTCGACTAATTCATTGCTTTTAACTTTCTAAGTTGTTACAATCAAAAAGAATCAAAAACAAAACGAATAACCGAATTCATTTCATATCTTTTAAATAGGAAAATTCTTTACAAAATCCTGCAAGAAGGAGATCAACTACAACTATAAAATAATTCTACAATCATCAGCAAAAGGTCGTTGGAGACTGACCAAAAGCAAAGTTAATGTGCTTCTATGAATCAAGCCTCGCCACGAGCTCTATAAGCCTCTCCAATCTTGAATACCAGGACAACCACGTCTTCAGGATCAAGTGCCGTTAGAGTCTCCTTCCCAACTATCTCCTTGAATTTTTCCAACTTGGCATTTATATGGTCAGATAGCACCAAAGAAATATTGAGACCCCGATGCGAAAACAACCAAAGGACGTTGTCATAACCATGTTACTGAGCATAAGAGAACCGAGCAGCCAAGTTGACATCGAGGTCGTTGAAGCGAGCAGCAATCCTTTCGAAGTGGCCAGAGATTTGACTGTTCAAGCATTGGAATATCCTTAGCTTCTCCGAGTTCAAAGCCTCACGCATCCAAAGATCAAACTCCTCCTTCATCGAATCTAACTAGGATCGCAGCTTCTGAGAAGTATCATTCGCCTTCTCGGCAGCCTTGAAAGCATTGCCCTGATCCGTTTTGATACAATTTAGCGGCTCAGTCAAAGCTGCATTGTGCTCCACCAACTTCGGCACAATCTCTTGCTCTTCTTTCAACTCGTCCTTAACACAAGCAAGCTCCTCCTCAATTGCAGTAAACATAGATTGAGCCTACACTGGTTGATGAGGGCATCAAGCAAATGGAACCAAACAGACCTATGACTAGAGCTAGAGCACGCAAGCTAAGAGAGCAACTAGGATAAACTATGGCGGAAGTGCTAAGCAAGGAAGAGGAAGCTTCTACACCAAACCACACCAAAATCGATAAGAGCCACATTGAAGTATTTTCAAGAAGTGTGAAGAAGAAGAGGAGGGACTCGGACCAAGATCAAGACCAAGACATTCAAGATCTTCAAGACATTCAAGAAGCTGAGCAAGAGGACCAAGAACCGTCAATACTTGAGTTGCAAGCAACCAACAAGGCTTGGCCTTTCATTCAGTCCAACAAGGTATGTTTTATCTACAATATGAATGTCTTTACAGGTCCATCAAGCCCAAAGGCTCCAGCCTCTTAGATTAGAGAGTCTTAGAGTCCATAGGCTTTTAAATTTCGTTTAATAAAAGGTCAAGGCTTCAGCTTGTGAAGCAAGACCATCTGAACACTAAGTAGTTTCGTATTCTTTGTTTCTTGTTGCTTGTTGTTGGCCTGCAACCCATCTTTGTTTCTTATTTCTTTTTGGCTTTGAGTTGGCCCTTTAGGGCTAGCTGATAGGAACAATATATAAGGTCCCCTTTCAGCCATGTATTCATTTTTAACCTATCATCAATAAAGTTGAACTTTCTTCTACCTAGAAAACCTAGCCGTTGGAAGCTTAGCCGCTTGTTCAATCGTGCAAACCACACCACGTGATCTCGTGAGGATTCCTCTTGATCAGAAGTGTGTTCGAGTGTATCAAGAAGCCTCCATTCTTCTTGTGGATCACTCTTCAATATACCAACTTCCGCACCACATCTACATCTTAGCAAAGGAAGCACTTCGGTTTCCCTTTGATTGAGATTCATTCCAAACAACCTTAGAGAAGCACCTTGAGGCGTGTTTCCCTTTGATTGTGCATTTGATTGTTGCATTTCATGGCACATAAGGCATAGAAAAACCATAAAAATTTGACATTTTTTGAAAACGAAACTGAAAAAATAGAGTGTTCATATAGTTGCATTCACTTAGAATCGTCTTAGGTTGCATTCATCTAGGACTCATGCATTCGAACTTGTTAAATGGGAATAATCTTGATGATAGGCGAATCTTGATAGGCTAAGCTAAGTAACCATTGTGAATGCTCTTGATTGGTAGATAGCCGTTTTGGAAAGTTTTTGGGTGGTGGAGCAACTTGGGAAGATGCGTAAAACCGCACTTCTCATGTTTGTGTAAGCCAACTTTGGAAAAGCCAAAAGGACACATAAAAAAAAGAAAAAAAATAAAATAAAAAAGAGAATGAATAAACGGGCAGCAAAATTTTAATGAGAGGGAACCACTTAAAGTTGAAAAATGATCATGCTAAACTTAGAGGCAAGTGGCCTTTAGTCCAGTGGCAGGAGTAAGTCCACTAAATGGCAGGCGCACTTGCACATCTCGGGATCGAGTCCCACCGCATGCACTATGCAGGAACTTGGCTACTGGGCCGGCCAGTTGTGGCCCAATATTGTTGACAAAAAAAAAACTTAGAGAAGTAGAAACATGTAATCATGATCTCTAGTCTCTTTTGAGGACCGCACCAAAAAGAAATAAGGAATAGGCTTGTACCTTTAGAGACCAGCTTAGGTGATAGGAATTCCATAGGTTGTATGCTATGTTCGAGGATGATTACTTAATGGTTTCCAAAG
>OVBA01003959.1:0-25503 GCA_900406435.1 Lepidium aucheri
GAACTAGATTTTAGTTTTAGAAATCGCCTAGGATAAACCAATTAAAGAACCAGTTTATACTAGGGTTTTAGTATATTAGGGCTTTCACGGTTAGGGTTTAGTCCTAACCGGTTCGCAATTAGGGTTAGGGGTTAGATTTTGTAAAACCTAACCGGCCTAGAAAACTAAAATCGGATCTAGGATTTAGGGTTAGGACCGAATCCTATTAGTGTTTCTAGGGTTTTTTATTTTCCTAATCTAATAAGGAAAATTCTACGTTTTATAGATTTCATTTTTAGTTTAGGATTAGGTTTTGAAAGTTTACTTTTCATTTAAGTTTTTGATTTCCTTTTCTTTCTAGGTTTAGGTTTTTGAGATTTCTAGGTTTTATGCAATAAGGGAAAACAATCAATTTAACAACCTAAACAACAAGCATCCAAGACAATCAAAATAGCTTCTAGGGTTCTTATTCAAAAACGCAATTTAGGTTTTAAAATTAGGGTTTGAAATCGCTAATATTAGATTTTCAAAATCGATTCTAGTTTTAGGGTTTAGGAGTTTCAAATCAAGGTTTCTAATTTAAACAATCAACCATCAAGCAATATAATCGAGTTTGATTTTAGGTTTTGATTATTTTAGGGTTTCAAGTTTGGTTTGGTTCTTAGTTTTAGAATGTGTACCTTATTCACCTATGGGGTTGAATGGAATTGAGATTACTGAGCTATCGAACAAGGAGAGAAGACTGCGAGCGAGCTAATCCAACGATGATCGGAGTTGGGCGACAAGTTGTACCAACGAACCAACGAACACAAGCCGAACGATGATCGGATTTGGACGCAAGAGGTGATCGGGATTTGATGTTTCGGTTTTAACAAATTTAGGGTTAGGGTTTCTAGAGCTCTCGTGCTGATAACGTGTTATGAAACTAAGGGAAATGAGAAGTGAATTGTATATTATTAATGAACAAGAGTTACATATTTATAGGGGAATACAATCCCATGAATAAGTAAAGTCCTTATAGAATAGGAAATAGGTTAAACCGTCTTTAATCTAATAGGCCGGTTATGGAGTCCATCCATATGATTTATAACACTCNCCCTTATAGAATATGAAATATGTTAAACCGTCTTTAATCTAATGGGCCGGTTATGGAGTCCATCCATATGATTTATAACAAATTCGATAAACACTTTACATTTTATTAGAAACTATTTTTTCTACAAAAGACTAATTTCTATTGATTTTAATCTCTATAAGAAACCAATCAAAACAACTCTAAAAATCGATAATCTAGATACTCAAATCACAAGCTTCCTAAACTTAAACCCTAAGTTCCTGAAACCTTGAATTACACTTGAGATCCCTTTTATAACCTAAGAGCTCGGAAGTTATTTTTTATCCTACAAAATCAGAATTCCAACTGATCTTATCAAAAACTCTTGATAAGATTTATCTCTTAGTTTAAATTTAAAAACATCTTGTTTTTCAAGTCTTTGTGTGCCTCACACATGTCTTCATTAATCAGCTGCACGTGATAGCTTAGCAGCTTCAGTCTCACCCTTTTTGACTTAATGTGATGCTTAAGCTCAAGCACCTGTTACATCAAAGCATAACAACACAACAAGCACAAAAACTAGTCAAATGTAAGCAAAAGTCAATAAGCATCTCAAAAACAACTAAGTTCAACTTGGACTAGATTCATTTACTTGGCAATAGAGTTTAGAGTCAAGCAAAGAAATGCTACAGATTGGCCAAAAGACTGAACATCGATAAGTTCTCAATCACAGAAAAAATTGCCATAAACTGGCAAAAAGATAGCGCTACGGTGCTCTCTTTTCTACAATCTAAACTCCCCCTCAAAGTAAACTCCCCCTCAATCAGATAGATTTATTGGGTCATCCTCCTCGTTAGACTCCTGTTCCTTTTCAGGTTCTTGTTTTTCTCCCCCTACTTAGCATCATATGAAGTCAAAAACAGTTAATCAATATAATACATTATTTTAAAAATAGAAGACTTACCTTTGAGAGCTTCCTTGCAGAGGTCTGTAATTTCAGCAGATAGAACCATAAGTGTTTCCAACAGCTCCTTGGTGGTATAAGTTGGCTCTGTCAACTTAGTCTTGGCTTTTCCTTTCTACTTGTTGACCGTAGACTTTTCCTTTCCGGCTGATGAAGATACAGCAGGAACTTCTTGTTGACTTGCCAGAAACCGGGTGAACATTGACTGACACGGAAAGTACAGTTTGGACTTTGTTTCCTTTGTCGAACCAGGCACCTTTTTGATTTGACTGAACACCACTTTCCCAAGGTTGAAGGAGATCTGAGTCCCGATCTTGTAAGTGAGTTGGACTCGTATCACACTAACATACCCTTCGTTTGATGTCGGAAGCCAGTTTGTACAACAAAAAGTGTACAGTTGCGAGTATTAATCAGTGAGGTTAGCTCTTTTGACCTGAGACAGATTCTTGCAGGTTCCCCCTATTACAGCCAATGCAATATCTTCTGACAAAACACCTTCCAATTTATGCAGGTTAGATCTATTAGGAACATCAGGTGATCCCAGCACACTTTTGATCGTAGTAGTAGAGATAGCGTACTTGAATCCTCACAAGAAAACTGTCTAAGAGTCGCTTTCCTAATCACGATATGGCATGTTTGCCCACAACTCACACAGAATATCAGAATTATAGTCTGTAAGAATGTCCAAAGAGTTAAACAAACTAGCATCTTTCAACTGTTGCACTAGATTCGACTCATGATCATCAAACGCATAAGCATGTTGCACTATAAACCTATCGTTAGCAGAGGAATACAAAGTATACCTTTGATAAGATTCAGAGGACGAAAACACAGACATGTCAAAGTTCACAAATGACATGGGTTGAGATGAACTTTCCATCTTGACAATACAACGAGTTTTGTGACTTTTGGTCATAGAATCAACATTAATCGGACGCTTGCGATTTTGGCGAGGTTGTGACTTTTCAGATACCTAATCCTTCGAAACCTTAATCACTTCAATCTCTTCTTAGGTGGTTGAATCCATTATTGCAGGTGATTGAGCAGATGGAATTGGACTCAGATCATCTTCAATTTCTTCAGAATCACCAAGAAACAGTGATTTTGGCGGTTCCAGAGGCGGAGATGCATGGCGGCAAACTAGACTTGCACCCAGAGGATGAACATTCACGGGTTGAGGAAGTGCATGTTGATGAACGAAATCTAAAGAGATCACCGGAACTTGAACCCTGATGGTTAACAGACTGTACACGATTATTGAATGCTTTGGGTTGTTGACGTAGGAAACAATGGTGGCAAGATCATAGCCTTGAGAAGTCTGGAGGTTTGCCATTTCTTTGATCTTGTTCTTTCTCTTTGTTTTTGTTTTCTTTAAAGACCTATTTCTTAGGGTTTTTAAAGGGAATTGAAGAGTGAAGACGGTTCGGGAAGTCACTTTGACCGAGTCGTGAAATAAGTTTGACCGTTGATCCTCTCTCCTTTCAGCCAACTTAAGTCATCATGGGCATGAAAATAAAACACCAGCCCTATTTTCTGCCTAATTCTCAAGGAATTTGCTAGTTAGCTCACGAGCAAATCATTCAAACTAATCACACAAGATATTTCATATCAAAAGAAACACAGCAGCACTTTCTTACATCAAATTATTCAAGCTTGTGATTGACCCAGATTAAACATGACCTTGTGAACACTTTTTTTTATCGAGTCAATTTCACAAATTAATTAGAATGGTTAAGATTAGTAAGAAATCAAACCTTGGTTTAATCATGATCATCCACAAGAGAGCTTAACCTCTGAGACTGATGAACAAAACCTTACTCACTGAGACGTAGGATCAAGATCAAGAGTCAAAAGCTAGACTTTCACACTAGCATGCCTTTATCACACGAAACTCCAGAAATTGAGCATACCAAATAGATTGGACAGCTAGAATTTCCTTTGGAGAGTCAGAAAACTGACCTCTTTTTTTAAACTTAATAGCATAACGAGCGAGATACAAAAACTTGAATCACAGATATCACTTGACTTCTCAACTCATATACACTAGCTCTCCTTAACTCTTTGACCTCCCTTCTCCTAACATTCAACATATCAAATGACAAATTTACATGTGACGACATGATAGGCAGCTATTTTCCAATAAGTCGATCAATTCTGATATCTGTCTGCCTTGCTCATGTGTCTGCTTCCAGTTTTCAGAATCAAGATCCTGCTTGAGATTAAATCTACAGACACCTTAAAAGTAACTTTAGCATTCATAAATCTCAATCGAAGTTCACAGTTCCACAAATCGATTAAATGATAAAGGTTTTGTAAACAAATCAGCAAGTTGATAATCAGTTTTCACATGATCAAGTTTAACCAGTTTCTCCTCAACAAAATCTCGAATAAAGTGATGATGTTTATCAATATGTTTAGTTCGAGAATGTTGAACATGATTCTTAGCAATACTTATAGCACTTTGATTATCACAATAAACAAGCAAAGTTTCAGAGGTGATACCATAATCTGCAGACATTTGTTTCATCCAAAGCAGCTGAGTGCAACAACTCCCAAGTGCTATGTATTGAGCTTTAGCTGTGGATAAAGAGACACAATTGTGTTTTTTGCTGAACCAAGCTATCAAGTTGTTGCCCATAAAGAAACATCCACCACTTGTGCTCTTCCTATCATCTACACAACCCGCCCAATCTGCATCGCAATATCTTGTCAGACTGGTAGTTGTGTCCTTGGTGAAGAAAATCCCCAGATTTTGCGTTCCACTTATGTATTTCAGAACACATTTTGCTGCTTGAAAGTGGCTTTCTTTAGGATTTGCCTAAAACCTTGCACAGACTCCCACTAAGAAGCAAATGTCTGGTCGACTGGCTGTTAAGTAAAGCAGACCTCCAATGAGACTTCTAAATGTCGTTGCATCAACTGATTCCCTAATTCATCCTTAAAAATTTTGTGTTCGTTGCCATCAGTGTCTTGGCCACTTTACTGGTTTCAAAACCAAACTATTGTATCAAGTTTTTTGTATAAGTGTTTTGGTTTACAAAAATCCCATCATATGTCTGCTTGACTTGTAGTCCGAGAAAGTACGTGAGTTCACCGCTCATACTCATTTTGAATTCTTTACTCATCACTTTCACAAATGTATCTGTCATCTGTTGATTAGTAGATCCAAACACTATGTCATCGACATAAATCTGTACTACTATGAAACCATCATCATTATGATATGTGAACAAAGATTTGTCCACACTTCCTCGTGTATAGCCCTTATTAATCAGAAACATGGCTAGTCAATCATACCAAGCCCTTGGTGCTTGCTTAAGTCCATACAACACCTTGTAGAGTTTGTAGACATGTTCAGGATACTTTGGATCTTCAAATCCTTTCGTTGTTTAACATACAATTCCTCTTGTAGAACTCCATTCAAAAATGCACTTTTAACATCCATCTGATATAACTTGAATTTCATTTTGCAGGCCATTCCCTGCAGAAACCTGATAAACTATAAGCGTGCAACTGGAGCAAATGTTTCTTCAAACTCAACACCTTCTACTTGAGAATATCCTTGGGCAACCAATCTTGACTTATTTCTGACAACGTTTCCATCATTGTCTATCTTATTCTTGAAAATCCATTTAGTTCCAACAACATTCACATTCTCAGGTCGACTAACTAGGACCCAAACATTTAACCTAGAAAAGTTTGACAACTCTTCTTGCATAGATGCAATCCAGAATTCATCCAGTAGAGCTTCCTTGTGTGATTTTAGTTCAATCTTTGAAACAAAGCATTCGTATTCAACTGCTTCAACAAGTACTTATTTCTGAACCATAAAGGCTTGGAAGACCATATTACCAGCCAGCTGTTTAAAAATGATATGTTTTCCTCGAGTGATTCTTCCCCCCTGAATCTCACCGACAACATCTGTTGAGGAGTGATTTTGATGTACCTGAGTTGAAGTGTCGATGCTAGAATTTGTTTCATTTAATTGAGTTTGATCAGATGGATGAGTTGGTTGATTCTGAGTTGCTATACCTACATCATCAAGGGGTTGATCCAGTAAGTGAAACACCGAAGCATCGTCAAACACCACATTCATAGTTTCTTGAACAGTTGAGGTTTGTTTGTTGTAGACTCTAAATGCTGTACTCGATCTAGAATAACCAAGAAAGAGTCCTTCATCACTTCGTGAATCAAACTTCCAAAGATAATCTTTATCATTGAGGATATAACATATACACCAAAAAACATGGATATAGTAAACCGTTAGTGTCTTTCCTTTCCACAGCTTATAGGAAGTTTTAGTTGTCCCTTTCCTTACATATACTCTGTTGATGATGTAGCAAACTGTGTTTACAGCTTCAACCAAGAAGGTCTTTGGTACATTACTTCCATGTAGCATAGCTCTAGCCATTTCTTATAAAGTCATATTCTTCCGTTCTACCACTCCATTTTGCTGTGGAGTACATGGCGCAAAGAACTGATGAGCAATACCTTGCGCTGAACAGAAGTTCCAAAATATCTCATTTTCAAATTCTCCTCCATGATCGCTCTGAATATTCTTAATTCCTTGACGTTCATTCTTCAACTGAAATGCCAAGATTCGGAAGCTTTCAAACGAATCACTCTTTTCTCAAAGAAAATGAACCCATGTGTACCTACTGAAATCATCAACAAGTACCAGAATGTACTTCTTTCCTGCTAAGCTTTCAATTTGGATGGGGCCCATAAGATCCATATGAACTAATTCAAGAATACCCTTCGATCTAACATCTGGCACGGACTTGTGTTGAGTCTTAACTTGTTTTTCCATACTACACGAACCACATACGACTTCTTGATCACTTTTAAGTTTTGGTAGACCTCTCATAATTTCCTTAGTCGCCTTATAGTACGAAAATTCATATGACATAATCGTTGATGCCAAATATGAGTTTCGCTTTCAGACTTTGACACCATGCACAAAGTACCAGGTACCCACATATAGCAGTCATTTACCGTTCTGAATCCTTCCAAATGTGTTGTACCTCTCACATCTACCACTCGACACTGTGTACGAGTGAATGTAACATTCAGACCAGTATCACACAATTGACTGATACTAATGAGATTAGCTTTCAGACCATCAACAAGAACACATCAGACAGTTTTGGATCCATGGATTTTGCTGTATGACCTTTTCCTCTTATTTTGCCTTTTGCTCCATCTCCAAAAGTAACTTTACCAGCAGCCACTTCTTCAGTATTCTGCAAAGTTTCTTCCTCACCTGTCATGTGTTTTGAACATCCACTATCGAAATACCACTTTCCACTCGAGGATTTGGACTCAGTTTTCTCTGCCGTGAAGGCAACTCTACTGTAGAGATCATACTTTTTTACCCATATCTGATTCCTCTTTTTCCTGTTGAACGTGAATTTTTGCCGTTTTCTTAGTCTCTTAACATGAGTCTGAAGCTTATAACACTCCCATTTCATATGGCCATATGCACCACAACACCAACTGTCGATTTCTTTTCGAGCCCTAATATGCAGAGCTCTGTTTCTTCCATCCCCGACCAGAATGTTGATACGAGTCTCCATATTTGTATTTTTGACTGTTTCTCTGAGTTCTGTCAATCGAATCATGGTAATTGTTTGTTGCTTTAACAATTTCAACTCTCTTTCTTTCAACTCCTTTGTAACCAAGACCTTGATTGACAGCACTGGTTCGTCCAATTGAGAGTAAATAATCCAAGTCCTTCGTTCCATTAGATAACATCTTAATCTGCTTCAGCTGCTCATTTAATCTGCTTTCAAGATGAATGTTCTTCGATTGTGTGTCTAATAACTTCTTTTTAGTCTCCTCTAGGATGAATTCAACACTTTGCTTTTCACTTCTCAACTTCTTGTTTTCTTTTGGTGACTCTATTAGTGATTTGATAAGTAGATCTAGTTGATCCTCAGGAGTCATATCCAACTCGTCTTCTGACTTCGACTCATACTTATCAACGCTTTGTGTCTCAGATGATTGTATGATTTTATCAGAAGCTCTCTCATTAGTGTTAGGAATGACTTCAATATGATCTTCACTTTCCTCCATGTCATTCATGTTTACAATCACGAAGTTTCACACAAAGTGATTCAAGATATTATCATCTTCTTCACTTTCACTGTCTTTGTCACTTAGAGTGGTGATGGCTGATTTTCCACTTATTCTTGAAACACATTCATTCTTAGTATGATTATACCCTTTGCAATCATAACACTGAATAGCCATTTTCCTTTTGACCGAAGGACATTTTGACCTAAAATGTCCAAAGCCTTGACATTCCAGACATTGTTTGTCAGATTTGTAATTGTCTTTGTCAGACGTTTGTTTGGCAGGCACTTGATAGTCTTTTTTCTGCCCTCTTTGAGCTTTTAATCATTTAACCATTAGTCCCACCTTTTCACAAAAGGTCTTCAATTGATTCATTTTCTTGAGAAGATTTATTAACCACAAGCGCTATATTTTTTCCTTTGACACTACTGTCCTTTGATGCAAGCTGCAGTTCATAGGCTTGCATCATACCAACTACTTGATCAAACTTCATGTTATCAGAATTCTGAGATACTTCTAGAGCTGATCGATGACCATGAAACTTATTAGGAAGACATCTTTCAAACTTTTTAGCAGCTTCTTGTCCTTATACGTTTTTCCTAGAATTAAGGCCTCGTGTGACAGGGAGGACAATTTGCTGCTGATTTCACCCACTATTTCATCTTCTCCCATTGTCAAGTTTTCGAATCTAGATGCCAACAAGTCTATCCGAGTTCTCTTCACACTGCTTGTTCCTTCGAATCCAACTTCCAAAATGTCCCATGCTTCCTTTGCACTCTTGCAGCCATGAACTCTTTAAAACTAATTTGGTTGCAAAGAATTAAAAATTTCTAATATGACTTTTGAATTCCATTTAGCGTATGATTTCTCATCAGCAGTCCATTGTTTCCTTGGTTTTGGAACTAGATTTCCGTCAGTATCTTTTACTATTGGAGGTTCCCAACCAACTGCTAACCATGCATATGAATCGATACCTTGAATATGCTAGGCCATTTGCACTTTCCAGTGATCGTAATTATTCGGATCCAGCTTACAACAAAAACCAGTTGTTGCTGTGAATTGTCCATTGTGTCCTCAGGATCCAACACCTGAAACAATAATAAACGTTATGCAGTGCACCGCTCTGATACCAATTGAAAAAGACAATTCGATAAACACTTTTAGAAATTCAACTGAGTATTACATTTTATTAGAAACTATCTTTTCTACAAAAGACTAATTCATATTGGTTTTAATCTCCACAAGAAACCAATCAAAATAACTCTAAAAACCGATAACCTAGATACTCAAATCACAAGCTCTCTAAACTTAAATCCTAAGTTCCTGAAACCTTGAATTGCACTTGAGATCCCTTTTATAACCTAAGGGCTCGGAAGTTATTTTTTATCCTACAAAATCAGAATTCAACCTGATCTTATCAACAATTCTTGATACGATCTATCTCTTAGTTTAAATTTAAAAACACTTTTTCAAGTCTCTGTGTGCCTTGCACATGTCTTCATTAATCAGCTGCATGTGATAGCTTAGCAGCTTCATATTTTTCTCTCCAAAAAAATACCAAACTTTCCGCTGACTTTTCCAAATTGTGATCGCTGTTAGTCAACCTTAATTCTTCGTTAACCATCATTAAGAAGTTGTTAGATGTTAAGTGAAACGCAACGTTTTGATCGAAGGATACAAGGTGAAAAAGAAAGGTGAAATCAGAACTGTCCATTCAAACAACAATCCATCTCCACCGCTCAAAATTCTAGAGCTCCGATTCTCTTCTCTTCTCCGTCACTAAAGCACTCCGCGTTTGATCCCGTTCCTACGCAATCTACAAACGAAGAAGACGATGAATCAGTCTCCTATGTGCTTTTATTGCTTGTGATGCTCCTTCGGATAATGGAATCTCCATAGATTTGTTGTTGAGAGACCGAAACGAGATTATGCTTTGACTCGAGTCTACTATGCCGCAAGTGTTTAATCGGAGTGTTTGATAGATATTTCTTAGCACTTTTAAACTCATTTAAACTCATAGTTTCTTCCATTATTGTGACAGGACTGTCCTCTATTACAATTGCAGACTTCTTTGGTGTTTCTGCCTTTTCAGTTGCATCGAGCATATGAACAGACGATGTTGTTCCTTTAACTTTGTTCTCAGAATCAGCTACCACTGTCTCATCTATAGAGCATGAGGATGAAATCACAAGTGCAAACAGGAAACATTTCTTCTTCTCATCCTCAGATTTTTATAGACGTACGAAAACAAAATCGATAGATGAGAAAGAAGAGAAAACGAAAGTGCCACATACACCAAAATAATATAAAAGCTCTCCATATTTTCAATCACACGAGCATGAATAAACTGCTTCGTTGATTCTAAGATCGTTATGATCCCCAGACCATCCCTCAAAAGCAACCAAATCCCGCCATTTTGACCCCAGGCATCCACTCAAAATCAACTCACAAAATCCAAACCCCTACATATCCGGCTTGCATTCTCATATTCCGCATGTGTCTCAAAAATAGCAAGAAAATCTGTAGGATGTTTCTTCAACATATATCATATCGACCTGCAAAAGTTGAGTTTATTTACCTCCTGCAATTCTAAAATATGCAATTCATATGTAACTGAAAGTGTATAGAAAAGAGAATTCTCGGGGCAAAACGTTAGTTACACAACCACCACCTCCTTCTGTGGTTTATGTGTCTGAGTTCCATCAAAATGCTCCTCTAAAGTTGTCGGATTCAACTCCCGTGCATCAACCAAATCAGTCCGAGCAGACGACTCAGGCAAAGAAATACACTCTTGTGCCGAACATGTCGCCAACGAGTCATGAGAGTCAACACCCTTAAGCTCCACTCGCATACGTTTAGCTAAACCCGATCCTTCAATCTCTCAAAACTTAGGTCCAAAAATCAATCCTCTCGCCGGTGATTGTGGTATCTTTTTACTCTTCGGTTTAAAACTAACAACAAACCAATTCCCTCCAAAATGCTTCTCCTTGTGATGGATTTGCAAACCCTTCTTTTTTGAGTTAAACACCAAGTGTAACTCCACCACTTCTCCCGTTTTCTGAGTACTCGTCTCCTTCCTCAAAACCAACTCGTAATTAAACACATTCTCCTTTCCAACATATGCATTCAACTCCAACACCCTGACAACCGAACTTGTGTTTTCCTGGTTTGGTCCACCGTTAAACCACTATTGATAAAGCAATATTAGGTTGAGATTTAATGTTTATCATCTCCTTCAAAGCACTCCCATTACCTTTCGCTACTCCACTAACCAAAGCAACATCCGAGCTTCCAGATGTAACACCAGCCTTACCATGATGCCGTACTAGAGCAAAACCATCCTCAAAAGGTCAAGACACACTACCATGGATTGGAGCCACAACCGGGGTAATCACCGGATCATCTACACCTTCCTTTGTCTGCGGAATCTGAGGGCAAGAAGCCACTTGATGCCATACATTCCACAACGCGTACATATGGTCGATAATCCTCCATAAGACACATATAAACAATCATCATTCACCATTATCAACGGTAATATTTGAAAATTTCTTTAATAGATAATCTGCCAAATCTTATATACTTTGCATGATGTATTTCTATGGCTAATTATTTGCATGTTAATTCATTCAGAGGCCAGAGAAGTACCTTGGAAGTTTGGAAACTTGGGATAAAGCTGAAAAGGACCTTAAAGATACTATACATACTTTTGGAAAGCCATTGATTATATAAGTTCTTATTGTAGAATGAATACACAGGTTCATTTACAATGTCTGCATTTATTATAAACTTTGCTGTTTTGGCAGATAAATGAAGGAGATGGGGCATTATATGGCCAAAAGATAGACATCACAGTTTTTGATGCAGTGAATAGGAAATTCTAGTGTGCTACTTTGTTATGTGTTTGGCTGGTGGTTTTTAAGATTGATTTCAGAGGTGATTTAGGTGTGTGTAGGTTCGAGAAGCTCAGCTTGCGCAGTACAACTACATACTGGTAGTGGGTGAAACTGAAGCTACTACGGGACAGGTTAGTCTGTCTTATCCTTGTGTAGATTTCGAGCTTAATGAGTCTCTTTATCACAACAGTTAAGACCATTTGTTTGTTGGAATTTTCACATTTTCAGGCAAGTGTTCGTCTAATAGACAGTCCAGCACACTCGATTAAGAGCATTGAGGATTTGCTGGAAGAATTCAAGACCAAGACTGCCGAGTATGTATGAGATAACTCTTGAAATTTAAGTTATGATTGATACATGTTTCTTTTCTTTCATTTATTGGTAAGTTAGAGTCCTTCAGATTATGGACGTATTTAATTACATTTTTGTCGTTAAACCATATTAAAGCTTCAATTTCTTGTACTGAATATGATTCCGTATCTTCTTCTCATTATAAAGACATGATAATGTAGCACAAGTAAGACAGATAGAAAGGAAATATTAATTCTAAATAATACCCGTTTGATTTCTCTTCTTGTAGATTAGAGAATTGTAGAATTCGATAATCTAAAGGAATAGGGTGAAGCTTGAAAGCGTTCTGAAAAATTATTCAATAAAAATCTGCTAGGGTTTTACAAAGAAACAAAATAAATAGTGGAGGAGATAACATATCTCACATTATTTGACCTAGCATAAAAATAGGAGATAACTTAAATAAAGAGATAAATAAGAACTAAGGTTGTGACAAAAAAAAAGAAGTAAGGAAAAAGAGAGGATATGACAAAGGCATGCTGCATCAGTTCCCCGAGGTGAGAAGAGATTTGTCACTGAATCAGAAGGTGTAGAGTCGGCGACAAACGGATGGAGATGCTTCATGTTGACGACATCGTGAGTATGCAAGTGAGAAGGCAGCTCAACTCTATAACCATTCGGATTAATGCGCGCCAAAATCTTAAGTGGACTTATTTTCTTGGACTTCAACTTGTTGTATTAATGAGATGGAATACACTCTTTTAAAAGATAAACCCACACGAGATCTCCGGGTTCGAGAAATACTACATGCCTGTTCTTGTCAGCATTCGCCTTGTAACGAGTTGAAGACGATTCCAAATTTGCAATGGCCTTGGAATGAACTGTTATGAGTGACTCGACAAAGTCAATAGCATCTCCATGAAGACGGGTCTTGTCGGGTATAGTAGATAAGTCGAAGGGGCTGCGTGGTGACAAACCATAAACAACAAAGAAAGGACTAAAGTCAAAACTATGATTAACAGCATGATTATGAGCAAATTCAGCTCGAGGAAGAACCGGTTCCCATGACTTAATATTGTCGCCAACAAGACAACGAGACATGCTACCCAAAGAACGATTAGTAACCTCCGTTTGCCCATCGGATTGAGGATGATATGTCGAGCTCATGTCCAGGTTCGTACCAAGCATTTTCTACAAAGAATGCAAAAAGTGACTAATAAATCGAGTATCACAATCCGAGACAATCGAAGTAAGAAGACCATGACGACGATAAATCTCACGGAAAAAGAGTGAGGAAACCGAAACAGCATCTGTAGTCTTCTTGCAGGGAACAAAATGGGTCATATTTGAAAAACGATCAATAACCACCAAGATAGAATCATTTTCACATTGAGTACGAGGAAGACCAAGCACAAAGTCCATACTAATATCTGTCCACAGCTGAGTAGGAATAGGCAAAGGCAAATAAAGACGAGCATTAGAAGACCCACCTTTACTTCGTTGACATGCTAGACAACGCTCAACAAAACGAGAAACATCACGGCTAAGTGTCGGCCAATAATACGAAGAGTAACAAGCTGAAGGGTTCGATCACAACCCACATGACCTTCATTGTGAAGTTCTGATATAATCTTCAACCGGAGGCTACTCTCATGAACACAAATCTGATTGCCTTTGAAAAGAAAACCATCAACAATCGTGAAATCCGAATGAATACCAAGGGTATCGTCTCTAAAAATTGGACCAAAGTAAACATGAGTAGGATAAAGGTTTACAAAAGAAGCAAAACCAGGGACCGAAGTATGCATTGTAGAGACAAGACAATGATGATGACTCAGAGCATCAGCCACCTTATTTAATTGACCTGAATGGTGATTAATGCTGAATGTAAATTGCTGCAAAAACACAACCCAAGTGGCATGACGAGATGAGATCTTTTGTTGACTGTTGAGATGTTTCAAAGCGTCATGATCAGTAGACTAAATAAACTCCTTATGAAACCAATAATACTTCCAACGGTTAATGGAATGAACGATAGCGTAAAACTCCAAATCGTACGTGCTATATCGAACCCGAGATCCTGCTAGTTTTTCGCTATAGAAAGCAATTGGTCTGCGACTTTGACTTAAGACTGTACCAATTCCAAGTTTGGAAACATCGCAACTCAGATCAAAAGTAGCTGTGAATTCCGGTAAAGCTAAGATAGAGGCCGAGGTAAGCTTCTGTTTGATTAATTCAAAAGCCAGGTGTCCATGAAAACACCGCTTGTTTAAGAATCTTGGTCATAGGAGCCATGATGGAACTAAAATTGTACACAAATCTCCGGTAGAACGAAGCTAAGCCATAAAAGCTATAGACATCAGCGATACTTTGAGGTTGAGGGATCTCGAATCGCTGCCACTTTAGTCGAATCCATAGAAAGACCATCACTAGAGACCACATAACCCAAGCAGAGAAGTTTCAAAACTCCAAACTCACACTTGTGCTGGGCAACATAAAGTTTCTCCTTTCGTAACGTCTCAAGAACCTGCGTCAAATGTTCAATATGCTGCTAGAGAGTCGTGCTAAAGACGAGGATATCATCAAAATAAACAACAATGAACTTGCCAATAAAGGGACGTAAAGCTTGATTCATAACACACATAAAAGTACTAGGAGCAATAGACAAGCCGAATGGCATAACCATCCATTCGTAGAGTCCCTCGCAGGTCTTGAAAGCCGTTTTCCACTCATCACCAGGGTGGATACAAATTTTGTGATAACCGCTCTTCAATCCAATTTAGAGAAAATCGAAGCCTTGCCTTGTTGATCCAATAAATCATCCAAACGTGGAATATGGAACCGGTAATGTACCATAATTTTATTGATGGCACGACTATCAACACACATCCGCTAAGTACCATCCTTCTTAGGAATCAACAAAGCTGGTACCATACAAGGGCTCATACTCAAATGAACATGACCACGAGCCACTAACTCTTCCATTTGACGATGCAATTCTTCATGCTCTTGTGGACTCATTCGATAATACGGTCGACTAGGGAGGGAAGAACCCGAAAATAAGTCAATATGATGTTGAATGTCTCGCAAAGGAGGTAAACCCATAGGTAAAACCGTAGGAAACAAATCATTAAACTCATCAAGTAAGGGATGAATTGCGGCAGGCGCTTATGTATCGATAGGATCTTTCTTCTCGGCGGAAGGAAGATGTAACCATGCACAACCAATTTCGGAGAGCTCTCGATTGCAATCCGCTGCTGTAGTGAGGAGTGCAGGTGCAGCCATTGACAACAGTGGGGGATGAGATTGAGGAGGAGGCTGTGGAAACAGAACTACTTTGGTGTTGGCGAATTGAAAAATATAAGTATTACGTCGCCCATCATGAATAGCACTACGATCATACTGCCAAGGTCTGCCCAACAGAAAATGAGTAATGTCCATAGGAGCAATGTCAAAGTATAGGCGATCTCTACAAGCATAACCAACAACAAAATCAACAACACAACGACGATTGACCCAAAGAGCAGGACCATTAGCTAGCCAAGTCAAATTGTAAGGAGCTGGATGAACCTCACTACCAAGTCCCAATCTAGAAAAAACCGATTCAGAAATAATATTTTTGTGCTTCCTGAATCAATAATGAATCGACAAATCATGTCCCGAACGGTACAAGAGGACTGAAAAATATTTGAACAAAGCCAATGGTCACTAGAAGCTTCAGGAGCAAGGTATACTTGTTGAACTATGATTGCTCTTCAGCTAATGTTGTATCCTTGGGTATAACATCAGTATCAAACTCAGTCGTATCCCACTTAACATCATCAGCTATCAAACCATGATGAACAAGTGACGGACACGCATTCTTAACATGACCCGTTTCACCATAATGGAAACATTGAATAGTTCCCGAGCGAGAAGTACGAGGAGCAACATTGCTGCCACCAGATTCTTGATGAGAAGAACGAGTGAGTTGCGAATTGTCTCTGTGTAAAGGAGTACTGAAGCTAATATCCGACAGAGGAATGTTTGAACTCGAGACCTAGAACCCGCAGGAGACCAATATGAGTAGGAAGAGCGAAATTGTTGTTCGAAAGAATTCACACGATGGTGAGCTTCAACAATAGAGGAAGGATCGAATTGTGCCATGGTATTCTAAAGTTGAGGTCTTAAGCCACCAATAAAACGAGACACAAGCTGTAATTCGGAATAAAAAATGTCATTCCAAGTGAGAAGGAGATTAAACTCTTCCGCGTATTCGTCAACGGACCTAGTGCCCTATTTTATATTTTGAAGTGGCGTGAACATTGTTCTCTCGTAATTATACGGAAGAAAATTGGCTTTGAGCAATTTTTGAAGCTTATCCCACGTTTTAACCATGTCTTTTCCTGCACGGAACCTAGTTGCCTTCACTTGCAGCCATCATAAAGCTGCATGACCACAAAATCTAGTTGCCACCAAAGGAACTTTGCGATCATCTGGAACTTGCTTAAACTCTAAAATTTCTTCAACAGCCACAAGCCAATCTAACGGTTCATCCCCACAATTACCACTATGAAATTCAGGAATGTCAACCTTGAAACTAGACTCCCAAGTACGAGAATCTGAAGCTACGCCACGTATGGGGTTGTGAGGAGCACAAGAACGAGTTGAGGAGGGAGCAAAAGGGTTATCCTCATCCTCGGTTTCAGATTCCGATATCATGACTGCAACGTCATGATGAAGATTTTGCAGCAAGGTCTCTGTGAGCTCTTGAAACGAGGTGTGTATGGTGCCTTGGATGTTTTCTTTCATAGCAAGGAGTGTTCGGCGAAGCTTTGCCCATTCATCGATCGAATCAACAGGTTTTGTCTTTCGAGGAGGCATTTTGTCTAATTAAGCAAAAACCTAAAACGACAAGGAAAATTTTGTTTTTTGTGGTGAACTGAGAAGGATTTTGGCTCTGATACCAAACTAATGTAGCACAAGTAAGATAGATAGAAAGGACATTCTGATTCTAAAGAATACCCGTTTGATTTCTCTTCTTATAGATTAGAGAATTGTAGAATTCGATAATCTAAAGGAATAGGGTGAACCTTGAACACGTTCTAAAAATTTATTCAATAAAAGTGTGCTAGGGTTTTACAAAGAAACGAAATAAATAGAGGAGATAACATATCTCACATTATTTAACCTAGCATAGAAATAGGAGATAACTTAAATAAACAGATAAATAAGAACTAAGGAAAAAGAGAAGATATGAGGAAGGCACGCTGCATCACATGAGTTATATTATATGTGGCTGATGTATACATAAACTAAAATTGAATATAGAGGTAAAAAATAGCAAGCAAAATTATTTTGAAACTAAAAAGAGGCTTTTATTAAAAGGCAAGAGAATCCACATCGCAAACTGATCAAAGTGGACAAGTAAATTTTTTGTTTGCATCTGAGAAGGAAGTTCAATGTAGTTGTTGTTGATGCTTCTTAATCCAAATCCTTGTGCCCCAAGTAAAGAAATTGACAGGAACTGAGTTTAAACTCAAGTTGAGTTTGAACTCAAGTTGTTAACTGGTCAAAGCTTGAAACAGTGTCTCCTTGTTGAGAGAAGCTACAGTTGTCATGGTTGTAAGGAAAGACAGTGAACTTGCTCTGATGATGATTCAGTGATAGATCTTTCTCCGTATTTGACACTCCACTCATCAATGATTCAGTCCATTGTTTATGAGGATAGTTGATTAGCAGCCATCGAGATGAATCAGTAGTGCCACCTCCTGTCTGGCTCAAATCTTGCTCCAACCTACATTCATCATCACCAGGTCTTGTAACTTATCAATAATTCAGTCAACTGTTGATAAGAATCTTTAATTAGAGTCGAAGATAAATCCGTAGTGAAGCCTCGTGGCTGGTTCAGATCCTGCTTCGATCTACACGCATCATTACTCTTATGACTCATCAAAGATTTTAGTCCTGTCCATTGTTGATGAGGTTCCTCTAGAGAAAAATAGATTTGGTTATAAGAAGCCAGAAGAAACTACACAACTCTGATCTAGCTCGGTTTTTTTCTCGGGATGGTTACATACTAACTATGTAGAGTCAAGCAGTTTGTTTGTGTAGCTGAAAAAGATTTTTTATTTATAAATTAAAGGGATGATATACTACGGGACCTATTTATCCATACTAAAATTATTTTCTTTGAAATATATCAAAACAGAATGGGATGAATATATTAAAATTCTTCCCTAACAGCACTAGTATCGAAAATGGTCATTACATTAGTGCATGATTGGGTAAAGCATTGTTACTTTGAAGATTCTGCGAACTTTAGAGAACTTCCAGAGCCAATTTTCGTTGATATTCTACATTCAAAAATAAATAATCTACATTCAAAAATTATCGTTGATATTCTACATTCAACAGAATTCAGCTATTATCATTTATTTTTAAGTAACTCTGCAAGATTCCATATAAAAATAAAATTTTTTTTTACCAAATTCTGCATTCAGCATAATTCCGCAGTTACCATTTATACCTAAGAAAACACAATTATATTGTTGCTATATAGGGACAGGAATAATTCTGCTTTTTTCTTCGACTAAAAGGAAAAAAAAATTAAATCTCACGTGCTTTCTTTCTCTCTCTAATTTTGCAACTATCCAACTCCACGTGCCTTTTTCCTCTCTCTTTCTTCCTTAGATTAATCAAATCTTCTCATGATTCTTGTGTTCCTTTTACTTGATTACCTTGAAATATGAGCTAAATTTTTGGTTGGGGTTTTCTCATAAAAAAATCGGTATGCACATTTGTGTTTGACATTGTTCATACGTCTCCAGAGGCTTTGATTCATACTCAGTTTCTGCTCTTTCTTCACATCTTTTGATTGTTTTTTTTGGTAAGTTTGGCATTACTTATCTTCTATGTTAAAATTTTGAATTTTGACTTTTTAAAAATTTGAAGTTTCTGCAATGAGGTTTGCTTTCTAATTTAAGCACAGGAAATTTGATCTTTTTCTTTTGGAAAGTTGTTTTCCCTTGTTTGCCTTGGTCTAACAACTTCGGATCCTCTAGGGTTGACGAAAGATTGATCATTTCCTCTCCCTTTGTTGTTAATGTATTTTAACACTATCTCTTCTTCTTCTGTGAATACAAACCTTTTATTTATCATCGATAATGATACTACAACAAGGAATCTACCACGCAACTACACACCAACATAATTATTAAATAAAAGATTCGACAAGAAACCTATGACCCCTACATAATTATTAAAAAACATTTCGCACAACCACATTTTATCAATAACTCACATAATTATTACTCGTCATTCTGTTCCAATTGAGTGATAAGATCGAACCAACGACCACACACCAACTTTGCAGCACCACGGGTCACTGGATCAAGCTTTTGGAAAATCCTAAGCAACAAATTCGATGAAACATTTTCCATTTTTTTTGTTTGTTTTTTTTGTTCTTTTGTGTGTGTGATATTGTGGAGAACAGTGGGCATTTTATAGGCATTTTTTTACCAAAGGTTAAATTGTTTTAACTATTAGTAGTAGCTACAGATACATATACATAAAGTTGATATATTCTATAAGGTGTACCAGTTCAATTGAAATGTCACGTTATCATTTAGTAGCCTCTGCGCCTCCTAATGACGAACCGTACTTGTTTAGACCAATGAGAATTCTAAAACTAGTATTTTCATCTTTAATTTCTCCGTTCTCTTCATTCACTTTTCAACATCAGCTTTAACAAGAAAAAAAATAAAAGTTCTCTACATGCCCAATTACAATAAATGGAGTATGAACCACATAGTATTTATTGGACTATGTAAAAAAGTTTTTTAAAAATTGATCAATCTAGTAGTCAGCATCGTATTGTCCATGCGCTTTCAATGTTTCGTATTTGTAACAATTAAACCGGGTCCCTCATCTCTTCCTTAGATTTGTCTCTCCCATCAATTAGAGGTATAAAAGATGCATATTCTTTTGTTAAAAATGAATAGATTAAATTAGGGTTTGGTTTATAAGTTTATAACAATGATCATACCCTTCATTGTTTACATTTTTCGGTTTGGGTAAATATATCCCAAATTAGGGCTAATTGTAGGTTCGTGACTCGCAGAGGTGTTGAAGAAGAAAATGTTAAAAGGAAAGAATAGGATCTGGATTCTCGAAGGTTATTAAGAAGGAATCATTAACATATTAATGAAACAAAATTTCATATATCTGTTTGTTTTGTTAAAGTCCTATACGTATCTTTAGTCATGTGTATATGCCAATGCCATGTCTACAATTAGCCTTGACATAAAATCTGATATCAGAAACCGAACCGAAACTGACCCAAAAAACAGAAACCGAACCCAACAAAATACCCGAATTAACAAAATACGAGTAAAAGGTATTTTATCATAATCGGGAATGTATTCTTGTATATCTTTTACAACTTTGTTCTTCTTTTTATATACATATTTCCCCTTAATTTCGCTCTGATTGGATCAATAAATACTAATTGAATCTAGGTTTCCTTTTATCGCTTCATTATCAGTAATTAACTCAGCCCGCTGATTACGTGTTAATCAGCTCGTCAATTCCGTGTTTCACGCTAATTACCATTAATGTCGTCCATCCCGTCAAGATTAACCTCGCATCATTAGTTACGAGGTGCCCAATCATGTCGACTTAATTCTGGGCCGAGATTTTTGATGGATTTCTTTGCTTAGTGAGCTTGATCTTTTTTGGGTATCATCAGGTACCCAATTAAATTTTGTTAAATTTAGGCTTTTTAAAACTTATTTCTATTAATTCTTTACTATTCTTGAATTTATATATATAAATACCCGAACATGAACCCGATCTATACCCCAACCGAACCGAACCTGAGAAATACAAATACCCGAATAGGTCCTAAATTAATAGACCCAAAAACCGAATCCAAAAAGACCCGAACTGAAACCCGAAGTGCGCAGGACTATCTACAATAATTGAATAAACAAATAGTGACATGAAAAATGTGTACAATTTATAAATATATGTATAGAGAAATTAATACAAAATTGTTGTTGTTGCCAAAAAAAAAAAGAAAAGAAAAAGGAAACTAACAACGAGACACGTAATGCTTCATCTGCCCGTCCATTTAACTTACCGCACTCTCATCTTCTATTTCCCGTTTCTTTAGTTTATTATATATAACCATCACCATTCACCATCATTTTTCTCATCAATCTTATCTACTATTTCTTTCTCATAAAAAAAATCTTTTCCAATGGTTGAAAAAATTAAGGTTGTGTGTCAAGATGGTATCCTTAAATTTGATGAAGCAATTGCTAGTTGGTGCGTCGTTCTTCGCCATAACATTGAATTGGGTATGCGAACCATCAACCTTCCCAACATTAGGCGAGAGTATATGAAGATAGTGAGAGACTTCTACACGGATGTTGCAGAGAGGAGCAATGACTCTGGGCCTCATTTTAGGCATGACTTCATTGCTATGACAATGAATAATGAGCACCTCAACAATCCGCACAGATTAATCGAACTAATGAAGGTTGCGGAATTCATTGATGCTCCCCTCCTCTTGGATCTTGCTATCCATGAAGTGGCACAACTCTTTCAATTCAAAACCCCACTAGAGCTTAGGCGTTTCTTCCAGGTCGAACCTACAAACCTCACCTCGGAACAAGAACATCAGGCTAGACATTGGACTTTTTAATGCTCGATAAGTAACTATTTCCATCTCACCCTAAGTATTTGTATGCTGGCATCCTTATCTCCCCTTGTATTTCTGTAGCAATAATGGGAATGACATATTTCCATCTCTCCCCTAGTATTTGTATGTGACATCTCCATTTCTCCCTATTTCTGTAGCTATCTGATTTAATAATATATCTTATGAGTTTATGTGTTTCGAACTTTATGTAATGAATTCGAAATATTTCCTAACCAAGCAGTAGTAGTTGTAAGACTTTGACTAATCTTAAAATCAATTCCTTAACGCGTATAATACCGATAAATTTAGTGAAGATAAATCCCAACTAGAATCTTTCTCTTAAGAATCGAAGTTAGGTGATGTATAGTCTAAAAGGCAACCATTAGAGAAGAAAGGATACCTTGGAGATCTATAATCGATGATGATGATAAGGGATGATGTTTAGCGAGAGAGAAAAGGGAAAGTGTACTGAGTAAATCTTAAGATTGTCATGTACCAACATGTGGCCTTACATAAGAGAAGCAGAATGATTAAACCGTACAGAATGATAAAAACAAATGTGTTAACCGAAATACTGAAAATGAACCGAACGGTATAAAGACTCTATTATCGGTATCAATACTCCCCCCTTGTGAACATCCTTGACCTCAAGGATCAAATGATGGATACTTTGCTGTGAAATCCTGATTAAACTCCCATGTCGCTTTCTCTGGTGGTAACCCTTGCCACTGGACAAGTATTTTCGTAGCTGCAGTGTTCTTACGCTTAACCACCTTGCGGTCTAGAATTGCTTCAGGTTCTTTCTCTGTCCCCACATCTGCCCAAAACTGCGGTAACTCTGCTACTACACCCATAGGATTAATGCAACTCTTCAACTGACTTACATGGAACACATTATGGATTAGTGCTGTTGGTGGTAAATCAAGTTTATATGCAACAACACCCACACGGTCTTGAACCCGAAATGGACCATAAAACTTTGGTGTAAGCTTATGAGGCATTCTCTTCCCTTTGAGTGAGTGTTGACGATATGGTTGTAGTTTAAGGTATACATAATCACCAATCTGAAAAACACGGAAAGACCTCTTACTATCAGCCTTTTGCTTCATCCTGTTCTGAGCTCTCCCCAAGTGAAACTTCAGCATGGTTATAATAGATTCCCAGGTCTGTAAACTGCGGTCAACTACAGCAGATGAACTTTCACCAGGTAGGTACGGGAGGTGTGTTGGAGGAGTCTGCCCATATATAGCCTCGAATGGCGTAGTGCGAGTAGAAGAATGATAAGTAGTATTATACCACCATTCAGCCAGGGGAAGCCATTTACTCCAAGTGTGGGGTGCATCTGTAGTCGTACACCTCAAATATGTTTCAAGAGTTCGGTTTGTTACCTCCGTCTGCCCATCGGTCTGAGGGTGATATAAGCAGTAGAATGTTTCAGTTCCACTCCGTGTACCCGAAACAACTCCTTCCAGACATCACTCAAGAATGTAGGATCTTGGTCACTGACAATATCCTTTAGGAGGCCATGTAGCCTGAAAATGTTGTCCAAATAGAGCTGTGCCACATCAATAGCCGTATAAGGATGTGATAAAGCCAAGAAATGTGCATTTTTGCTGAGTCGATCAATGACAACCAAGATACAGTGTTTGCCGCAAGATGGAGGCAATCCCTCAATGAAATCCAGACTAATAGATTCCCAGATATTCTCCGGAATAGGGAGTGGCTGTAATAATCCCGAAGAGGCAGCATTATCATACTTGTTTTGCTGACAAACTGTACAATTGCGGACATAGTGCTGAATCTCTGTCCTCATACGTGGCCAGTAAAACAAGGTTTTAATGCGATGAGTTATAGCATCTCGACCAGAATGACCTCCAACTACTGAATCATGTAACCACTGCAAGATTTTAGTCATAAGGACAGTATCATTACCCACCACTAACTTGCCATTTCTGCGAAGTATACCGTCCACATAAGTGAATTTTGGATGAGCATTGTTGTCTTGTTGTAGCGCTGTAATAATTTTCTGCAGATGAGGATCAGTTTCCCATAGCAATTTCAAAGAATCATAGAATCTATCGTGAGACTAAGACAACGTAATAGCCAGGAGTTGTGAACCAAATACCCTTGACAATGCATCAGCTGCACAATTCATCTTTCCTTGCTTGTATTGGATGTCATACTTGTATCCCATAAGCTTGGCTAACCACATGTGTTGGAAAGGAGTCGACACATTTTGATCCGTGAGAAACTTTAGGCTTCGCTGATCCACTTTTATGGTAAAAGGACCATGTGATAAATAAGCTCCCCAAGATTGAACAGCATGTACCACCGCTAACAATTCTTTCTCGTACACCGATAAAGCCATGTGTCTTGGGCCCAAAGTTCTGCTGATGTAACAAATTGGATGGTTATCTTTCATTAACACAACACCTATACCACCATTAGAAGCGTCTGTCTCCACAACAAAGCGCTTGTTAAAATCTGGGAAAGCTAGTACGGGTGACGTTGTCAATGCATTCTTAAGAGAGGTAAACACATCACTTGCTGCGGCATTCCAAGCAAATCCATTTTTCTGCAACAAGTTTGTCAATGGCTTTGCTATGATACTGTAACACGAATAAAACGTCTATAGTAGTTGGCTAAACCCAAAAAACTGCGTAATTGCTTCTGTGTTGTTGGGATTGGCCACTGTTTCACCACCTCTAACTTCCTCGGATCAGTACTAACACCATCAGCTGAGATAAAATGTCCAAGGTATTCCACTTTTGTGGCACCGAATGTGCATTTGGACTGTTTAAGGTAAAGTTTCTACTGTCTTAATATCAGGAAAACGGCTGTTAAATGCTCTAAGTGAACGGACCAGGTATCACTGTAGACGAGTATATCGTCAAAAAAGACCAGCATACATTGACGCAAGAGTGGACGGAAAACATGGTTCATGAGGCTTTGGAATGTGCTCGGGGCATTTGTCAGTCCGAATGGCATGACCAAGTATTCATAATGCCCTGCATGTGTTTTGAATGATGTTTTATATACATCAATTGGGTGCATTCGAAGTTGATGAAATCCAGATCGTAAATCCAACTTTGAGAAATATTTGGCACCTCCCAATTCATCCAAGAGATCTTCCAGCAATGGTATGGGGTATTTATCTTTGATGGTTTGCTTATTAAGGCCTTGGAAATCAGTGCATAGCCGCGAAGAACCATCTTTTTTCTTAACCAACAAAACTGGAGCAGCGTATGGACTAGAGCTATGTTGAATTAAATCCTGCTGCAACATGTCAATTATAGCCTTATCAATCACATCTCTCTGAAGAGTAGAATGTCTGTATGGTCTAACATTGACCGGATTTGAGCCAGCCTCAATAGGAATTCTATGGTCAAAGCCTTCACGGTGTGGCGGAATGGAGGAAGGTGATGTAAACACATCATTAAACTTATCCAAAATAGCCTGTAACTGCGGGTCCAGAGCTATATCAGTGACTATAGTTGATAAGTATGGTAGAGAAGCCGAAGGAAAAGCTTCTGTTTGCACCATCTGTCCCTCCGATATT
>OVBA01003960.1:0-25501 GCA_900406435.1 Lepidium aucheri
GGTCTCTAAAGTTGTAGAAATAATTCCAAGTAGCTTGCTCACTCCTTGGTTTAATTTCTCCTTTAGTGCCTTTGGTTTACTCCTTGCATGCTTGGCACTCCCATATCTTCTTGGTCCAAGTTCTTGGTTTCTTGGTTGGCTTCTTGGTCGATGTCCACATCAACAGAGGTCATCTGTTTAGTGGCCAAAAAAAATAAAAAATAAACAGAGATCCTTTGTTTTCTCAACTCTATGGGTTACTTAATGTTGTGTTTTTATGGTTTGGTGTTTGTGTATGGAAGATATCTTACATGTGGTTGGGACCTACAGGGAGAGTGATTGTGACGAAGCCAAAACACATCAAAGAAGTTCTGAACAGAGTTTACGATTTCCCGAAGCCACCAGTGCACCCAATCGTTGAGCTTTTTGCGACTGGAGTTGCGTTGTATGAAGGAGAGAAATGGTCGAAGCACAGGAGAATTATAAACCCATTGTTTCATCTAGAAAAACTTAAGGTCTTTATTAAATCAATTCTCATGGTTTTACACTTCTTACAAAAAAAATTAGCTGATTTTTTGTGTGTTTATTCAGATTAACATACCTGCCTTCTATGAGAGCTGCAGCGAAATGATAAATAAATGGGAAATACTGGTGACCGAGCTAGGATCATCGAATGAGATAGATGTTTGGCCACACCTTGGAGATGTAACCTCATATGTAATTTTGCGTACATCGTTTAGTAGTAGCTACGAGGAAGGTAAGAGAATCTTTAAGCTTCAAGAAGAACAAGGCCGCCGAGTTTTAAAAGCTCTTGAGTTTGCTTTCATCCCTGGAATGAGGTAATCCATGCTTTATGTTCTTTAATTTTAAAAACTATGGAGATAACATATTTTTCAACTTATCATTTAGGTTTCTACCAACAAAGAACAACTTGAGGATGAAGCAAATAGACAAAGAAGTGAAGTCTAGACTGAAAGAGATCATGGTGAAAAGACAGAGGGCTATGGAATCAGGGGAGCCTCCAAAAATGATCTGTTGGGAATACTTTTGGAATAGAATTCAGGAGATCAAGGATTGAGTATCGAAGAAGTGGTGGAAGAGTGTAGGCTGTTTCACTTCGCGGGCCAAGAAACCACTGCGGTGCTGCTTGTGTGGACTATGATTATGCTTAGCCATCACCAGCAATGGCAAGATCAAGCTAGAGAAGAGATCTTACAAGTCGTTGGGAAGAACAACAAACCAAACTTTGATGAACTTTCTCGACTCAAAATAGTAAAAGCATTAATTTTTTTTTTTAACAACTGGAAGATTCTTAGACTAAATTTCAGACTAACTTGTCGGGGGGATTTTTCTTTGGGACAGATGAGCATGATCTTGAACGAGGTCTTGAGGCTATACCCACCAGGGATTCTACTTGGTCGAACCATAAAGAAAGAAACAAAACTTGGCGAGGACATGAAACTTCCAGGTGGTGCACAAGTAGTTATTCCTGTTCTTATGGTTCATCGTGATCCAGAGCTTTGGGGAGAATATGTTCATGAGTTTAAACCTGAAAGATTTGCTAATGGGATCGCAAAGGCCACGAAGAACCAAGTCTCGTTTCTTCCTTTTGGATGGGGACCAAGATTCTGTCCTGGCCAGAATTTCCCTCTGATTGAAGCTAAGATGGCTCTTGTCTTGATTCTGCAGAGATTCTCCTTGGAGTTGTCTCCTGCGTACACCCACAAACCTCACACGGTTCTTACACTTCATCCTCAATCTTGTGCTCCGTTGATCTTTCACATGATCTGAGATCATATGAAACCATGTCTTGAGTAAAAAAAAATTCATTTGTTCTTTCATAGGTTCCCTGTTTAGCAGATCTAAGACCCAAATACAATAATTCTAAACTTGATTATAGGATTTTCTCTCTCATCATTTTCTATCACTAAAAAATCTCTGCTCTAGAATCGTCTTTTAACTCTTCCGATCACTTTACGGTGAACCGTCGGTGACTTTTAAGTCCCGGCAAGTTCATCATTTTTTTGGCCTTCTACCGGCGGTTTTCTCGCCGTGTTATGTATAGTACGGCTTGTACCGGTAATAAACCCCGGCTAAGATCTGGTTTTAGTTTCGACTTGTTTGGTCGATTTAGGTTCTACTTGCCGCGGCGAGTCTCTGATTGCTCCTTCCCTGCGCTTTGATCATCACTAGAAGTTGTTTTTCTGTCTGTTTCAGAAGTGGCTTCAAACTTTGGAGAGTGAATCTTCGATTGCTTTGCCACAGCTCACGAGGAGAAGCACTATGGTGGGTTCAAGATCTCGATCAATAGAGTGGGTTGAGATGGCAACGGAGTATCTTTGAAGTGGATTTCGTTGATGAAGTTTTCAGGTGAGCACAGTTTTAACAGGCAGTCTTTCGATGGTGGTTTTGGAAGAAGCAATAAGCACCAGAGTTAGATCGTGGTAAAAAAGGAAGGTTCATGTAGTTTCTCGGCGAGGAATCCTCCTCGGCGTCTTGTCGGCACTGCATGACGGTGGATCTCAAGCGGTGAAGCATAATTGTCGAAGCTTCTAGGTTTAAAACTTGGGTCTTTACGTCTTAGCCTATTTGCCTTTTTTATTACCTTTACTTCTGGTGTAATTTCGGCCCACTAGACCAATCTCAATAAAATTGAGTTCAGACAAAAAGAAAAATAGAATAATTTTTTTTTGTTAATATTGGATCACAACTGGCCGGCCCATTAGCCAAATTCCTGCATAATGCAGACGGCGGGACTCGATCCCGAGACATGCAAGTGCGCCTGCCTTTAGTGGACTTACCACTTGCCACTAGGGTAAAGGCCACTTGCAAAAAAAAAAAAAAGAAAAAAAAAAAGAATAATTTTAAGGAAACTCTTGTAGAAAATAAACTTTTTAGCAGGAATCCTATTTTCTTTAAGAGAAGAAAAATTTGACTTGACTAATAATTTCCATAAAGAAAACTTGATGATATGCACTAAGTAATCAAATTTGACCATCTTATTTGCAAATGCAATTAATGGCAATATTGTAATCAGATATTGTACTTGTCTTTTTTTTAAATTATGGACTTCAGTCAGATATTACAATTTTTTCTTGTTAATAGTGTCTTATAAATAGTGTATTATATTGTTGTAAAATTTGAACTATCTTTATTATTCTTTTTTTGTCAACGGTATTATTTATATTGATAATGAAAATGAAGACTACAAATGAAACTGAGTTAAATCATTCTTAAAAAATTCTACCCGAAGAAAGAACTAAAGCATATGTTTAATGTAATTTTTAAACCAGTATCTTTATTATTTTAGATGAAAAAATGTTTTGATCGGATATAAATTATTATTTTATTTTTTTAAATAATTATGGACATCAGACAGGTGTTACAATGATTTTTTTTCTTATTAATAGTGTCTTATAAATAGTGTATTATATTGTTGTAAAACTTGAACTATCTTTGTTATTCTTTCCTATTAGGGTGAATGATTAGAATAGTTTTTGTGACCCTTAACTTACTACAATAGTCTAAAAAGATTTTTATTACAATACTACTTTTTGCGGGTTTTTAATAACATACCGTTTTACCCCTCTTTCCTTTGAAAAGTATTATGAAACTGTCATTAATGAGAAATTTCACGTTAGCACACATAAAACCTACAAAAAACCTATGTAATGTTGTATGTTTCGTTGTTAAGTGTTGTAGGTTTTTGTTTTTCTTTGTTGTAGATTTAAGTGTCTTATGTTATGTAGGTTTACAAGTTACATTTTCTGGATTATGTTATGTAGGTTTTATCATCAAAACCTCTTCGTTTTGTAGGTTTTTCCTTCAATTTTCTTGTAATGTAGGTTTATTTTTGGCTTGATTGTCGGTAAATGTTTCTTTTTCTTAGGTTTTATTATTTATTTGTGTAAGTTTTGATTCTGTGTGTTGTAGGTTTTTCTGTTGTCTTTGTTGTAGGTTTATTTATCATACATTGTTGGTTTTGTACGATTAATTTCTCTTTTTCTCGAATAAGTTCTCCTGTTATGTAGGTTTTTCTTTCATTTGTTGTAGGTTTTATTATTCTTTGTTGTAAGTTTTTCTGTGGTCTTTGTTGTAGGTTTGTTTATCAATCATTGTAGGTTTTGTTGGATAAATTTCTTTTTTTTTCTAGAATTAGTTCTTCTCTTATGTAGGTTTTTCTTTCGTTTGTTGTAGGTTTCACTTTTCTTTGTTGTAGGTTTTTTTGTTGTCTTTGTTGTAGGTTTATTTATCAAACATTGTAGGTTTTGTAGGATTGGACTTTTTTTCTAGAATTAGTCATCCTGTTATGTAGGTTTTTCTTTCGTTTGTTGTAATTTTTATTTTTCTTTGTTGCAAGTTATTTTGTTTTCTTTGTTGTACATTTATTTATCAGTCACTGTAGGTTTTGTAGGATTGATTTTTCTTTTTTCTAGAATCAGTCGTCCTGTTATATAGGTTTTTCTTTCATTTGTTGTATGTTTTATAATTTCTTGTTGTAGGTTTTTTTGTTGTCTTAGTTATAGGTTTATTGTGTCTTTATTGTAGCTTATATATGTTTAAGACATCTTTCTCCCAATTGAAGATTTACATTTACGTCTTGTAGGTTTAACCACTTCGTCGATGTCTAGTTATCATATTACGTAGTTCTTCTAAATTATAGGTTTATCGTTTAAGTGTTGTAGGTTTATTGTGAAGCCATTTGTATGTTTTACATGTATTTACGCTAGGATGTGAAAAGATTATTTTATCCCCAAATTAATACACACCTATCTTCGTCTTTAATTAACCAACAATACCGTTTGCTGCGATTTTCATCATTTTCCACCTTTTCATTCAAGCTATAACCCTTTGAGCTTGTGTTGAATGTGTTGAGATATATCAACTTCAATTAACTTGTGGAGAATGGAGGAATGAGGATAACCGATGGCTTTTTATGTAAATAAATCTCGTTGGAGCAAAAACATCATGTTGGATAAATCATGCCTTGAGTGAAGCCAGAACTTATCCCATTGTGCAACTTATTGATTCAATAAGGTCTATGTTGAAAATGTAGTTCACAACGAGGAGGAAGAATGCTAGTCTAACGAGAACAGCTCTTACATCTGGAGTTGAGAAAGTGGTAAAGGTAATCTACGTAGGTTTACTTCTTTATTTTGTAGGTTTACGGATAAGTTTTGTAGATTTACATTTTGGATTATAGGTTTATATATCTCTATTGTTGGTTTAATTGATAAACTTATTGTTTTGTTCATTCAGGGACAAATTGAAGAAGCTAGAAACTACGATGTTCAACCTATAAATGAACATCAAACACAAGTGAGAAACGTCTCGTCAACCAATGCCAGAAAACTGGTCATTCACATCTTCCTTCAAACCGATCATCTCACAAATCATCTCGGTTTTCAATGTCCCTAAATGTTCATCGTTTTTCTTCCTTGTTGTTATCTCTTTTTCACCATCCCAAAAAGATCATCCTTCACTGCTCTACAACACACAATAAAACTCGTTATAAGCGTTTCAATAAACCTACAAAACCACCAACAAAACCTACGTTTCATATCGGACAACCAAAAAGATTTCTAGAAAACCTACATTACAGTTTTATAAACCTACATAAGCAGTTCACGAAAATCTATTTTCTCACATACACAACTTCTTACACATTTACTAATAAACCTACATAAACTTTGTAATAAACCTACGTAACTTAAGAAATTTAGTAATGTACACAACCCTACAAAACTTTGGTTAATAACAACGGAATAACACTAAAAGTAGCAAAATAACAACGAAATCAGAGAAGAATAACAATCAGTTTGAAATTCAACACATACTAAACAAAATAACAAAAACAATCAACCTAAAAATCACAAAATCAAGCATTAGCAACAAAATCCAACACAAATTTCAAAGAAGCAAACTTACCCAAAAACTTAATGCAAATGAGAAGAAATAGATTGTGAAAAAATCAGAGAAGAAGCAGAGAAGTACCGAAAAAAAATCAGAGAAGAAGAGAGAATAAGAGAAGAAGTCACAGCGGAGAGAAGAAGAAGAAGAGGAGAGTGGTGGAGAAGAAGAGATGGCAGAGGGCAATGATAGAGAGAGAAGAAGAAGGGACGACAATAGATAGATGACGAAGAAGAATAGTCGACGGTGGATAGAGAGAAGAAGAAGAAAAAATTAGGGTCTTAGGATTTTTCTTAATTTTTGTTTTTTTTAAAAAAAATATTATAATGGAATTTTAGTAATATAAACGAAAAAAAAAACAAAAAAAAATTATTCAGAATGGCATTCTCGTAATAAAAATATCACAGAGTAAAATTTAAGACATTTACACACTTTTGAACTTTGAAGGATGAAAAAAGACTATTCTGGTAATTAGGATGATATTGGATTATTCTAGTCATTCTTTCTTCTTATTATTCTTTTTTTTGGTCAACGGTATTATTTATATTGATAATGAAGATGAATATTACATATGAAACTGAGTTAAATCATCCTTAAACAATTCTACCCAAAGAAAGAACTAAATCATATGTTTAAATGTTTAATACAATTATTAAAACAGTATCTTTATTATTTTAGATGAAAAAAATGTATTTGATCGGATATAAATTATTATTTAATCTTTTTTAAATAATTTGACCAAATAGTTAATGTTTTTTAATGTTTATCTCTATCTCTATTTAAAGTTTCACTCCAATAGACGCATAACATGCATTAATAGTGAGATAGGATTTAGAGTCCTATATGAATAGACTTTGTTGTTCTAATTATTATTTATTAATTGTTATTGAAAAGAACTTTTTTTTTTGGTCGAAAGTTGCATTCATTAATAAAAGGATGATTACATAATCTGAAATACAAAAAGTCATCTGGGTTAAGAGATAAAACTTTGAGAAATAAAAGCTCAATGAACTAGATAAGATTTTCCAATCCATGGAGAGGGAAGTGGAAAAATTGTGTCGAATAGGCCCCAAACCATCAATAATGAAATTTAGGCCCATGGCCCAAAGCCTAAAGTAGCCATACTTAACTAGGGTTCGGGCATATGGGGCACCGCCGCCGGGACAAAATTTGCCGGATCTGGAAGAACTCCAGTACAGCCAGATCAAGATTTCTCAGGAAGTGACTCATGAATCTATTATTCTGGTAGCTTTCACGATACTGGGCCTCGTTGCCGACTTCAAATCGACTATTACGGAGGTTGAACAAGGTTTAACAGACTCGCAAGACTCTTGACTGCAAGGATTGATGGTAGTAAGACCTAGATCTGAGGCCAAAAGCTAAATAAAATTGGTAGATCTCGAGCTGTAGAGATAAAATCTCGGCATGGAAGCGTCACCGGAGCAGTGGACTCGGTTATAACCAAAACTACCAAAGGCTTGCTTGCAGAACCTTTGAAGCTTCATCAAAGAAAGCTGTGGAAATAGCAGATCTCGCCATTGGCTCGTCGGCGGAAGGTCAGACGCTTGACCTCTCGACTCCAGACTGGATCGAACTCGCCACAATAGCTCCTCGGAAGACCCGAAGGTTGGCAAACCCAAGTAACTAGACGAAAAAGGGATGGAAGCGGTCATCGACGTCTTGCTCCGCTTTGTTGGACTAACCTGATGGAGAGGTGGTGGTTCTGCTGCTCCAGATCTAATTTCACATATAGGAAACTCGATTTCACCGCCGAGAGAGAGATGAGTGCATGAAAAATAAGAGAATAGTAAAGAACAAAGCAAAGCAGTTTGAAAAGAAGAAAAGGGGTTGGCGCCAGCGATCAGGGCCACCGCCGACAATAACGAGAAAGAGCTTCAGAGGCGCCTCGATAATTGGGCTCGAGAGAAAAACAAAACCCATCAAATTTATTATTTTCAAACTCCTGAAAAGAAAATAAACATCTCTTTAGACAAAGACATTGGAAGAGAAAAGTTCATTATATTAATAATTTGAGAGATGTCAATAGTTAAGACATAAATCGTGAATTTTTAGAATACTTTTTACTGTGTTTGAAGTAAATGATACTCACTCTTTTTTTTAATAATTGATGTTTTAGGTTTTTTTTACACATATTAAAAAGGGAGAATTAAGTAACTAACATGTATTCAAAAACTAATTAACTAACTAACATAGTATTTTTGTATTTAAGAAACTAACAGTGGTGTCCAATTGTGTTAAAACTAATTACCCCTTGAATTGAAAGAATTGGATGGCCCACCTTCTCTTTCTTATATTTCAAAATGCAAAAGAAATTTGTTGAGATTTTGTGTTTTTGTGAGTTTAAAATCTGCAACAATTATATGTGTTTCAACAATTATATTGAAGAAGAGTGATTTGCTGGGTTTGTTGTTCGATTTTCAGAAAATATAGACGGGATTGATTTGTAAATTCCATCACGGAATCGAAGCTTTGTAGTAGGATTGTTATTTCTTAGGTGTTTTTTTGGAGATTCTAGCTTAAATTTGTAATAAGAATCATAGCAAGGGTTGAATGTGTGTTGACACTCATGAAGAAGATGATGGCCAGTTTATGGAAAACAAGTATCAAAAATGAAAACTAATAAATTGTCGACAAATTTGTGTATTTGCGATAAGTTATGTAGTTGCAGTAAAACTTCATGATAGATGTAAAGATAATATGAACTGGTGTCTGGTAACAAAGATATGAGGTTTCAAGCGAGAATCCGCAAACAGAAGACAAACTCAATAAATTTATACAAGAGTTGAGGACACATAGAAGAAGATAGTAAAAACTGTCTTGCAATCAGAAAATGTACAGAGTCCAGGGTAAATTATTTGTTAGATGCAACCATATTTGTAAGCTTGAAAAATATATATTAGCTACAAAATTATGTAAAAAGGATGTTGGGTAAAAAATGACAAGAGTTTACAAAATGAAGCACACTTACACCAGTAAAAGACATATAAGTAAGCATAACACTAGATGGTCACCAGGTTATTTTACACAAACTCAAAGAGCCATCTCTTGCAGTGGTACTCAAGCTTGTCCATCTCTTCGCACCTTCCTTGAATCATCTGTAACATGCGTTCGACCTTCTCGTTGGTTTCTTCATCAAACCACATCAAATCTTTTTCTTCGGGAAAACATGTTTCGCTGATATAATGGAGTGGATATTACCCTATAAATGAGATTGTAACATAGAAATAGATGCAAAAACATATAACATGTGCAAAACATGAATAAGTGCCAAATATATAAATATGTGCAAAAAATATAAATAGGTGCAAAAAAGTAATATAACTGCAAATATTTAATATAATTACAAAGACTTAATATAATTGCAGACAACATTATTAACAGCAAGTATTAGTAGAGTCACCTAGGGGTGCAGATATTAACAGCATTATTCTGGAAATTTTCAACGACAACCATAGCTAGGGTTGCAGATAAGCTTCAGACACCTAGGAAGAAGATAAAGATAATTTTACCGATACATATTAGATAATTATAAATTTATCATATAAAATAAACAATAACTGATAAAAAATTATTAACAGTCAACTTATTTGTTTGCATTACCACCAAAGTCACATAACTTGTTCCTTAAGAACCCCATATTCTAGAAAAAGTACCCTGACATATACGTTAGCTGCAAAAATATATGTTATATGTAAATATATATAGTGGTTGTAAAACTTCACATTAAATGTAAATATATAGTTGCTGCAAAAAAATATGAACTGGTATGTGGTAACAAAGATATGAGGGTCTAAGCGATATTACAAAAATTAAAGACAGTCTCAGCGAATCTATGCAAGAGTTGCAGACAATATATGCAGCTAACTTAACTTTTTGCATATAACGTTAAACATTATCTTGCAATCAGAAAATATACAGAGTTTGCAGTCAATTATTTTGTTAGATGCATACGTATTTGTTAGCTGGAAACGTATATATTAGCTACAAAATTATGTGAAAAAGATGTTAGGTTAAAAAGGACAAGATTTTACAAAATGAAGAACGCTTACATATTACAAACTAAATGATAAAATGCAAAAACTTTGTGCAGATGCAAAATACAAAGTTATGTGCAACCGTCGAAATCATGTCAATTACACAGTTATGTGGTTATCAAGTCTTTATCTCTGGCTACAGAGAAGTCCAGTGAAAATAATGGACTCCTCGTTAAACTACAAATAAAAGTTTTGCAGTTATTACATATATAAGTATGCAAAATAAATATATATCGATTAATAGATTATTTGAAGTCAATACCGTTGGAAACAAAGTGAAGAACTTGTTGCTTAAACTCACAAACGCAGAAGACCAAAACCCATACCACACCCAGAAATCAAATTAAATTAGATTCTAAAGCTTACCAAGAGATAATACCAAAAGCTCAACCACACCTATAGTCAAAATTTGAAAATCCAAAAACAAATCTTAGCCTTTTCACACAATCTGTAAACGAATCGGAAAATCCAAAAACAAATCTTACACTTTTCACAACTCAAACCCAGAAACTCATCATCTAAGATTAAGTTATAAAGATTCAATTTTACCTCTTCTCTTTCAAAACCAAACTCCATAGCTCATCATCATCACAAACCCAAATGAAAAATCAATACATGATACACAAACAAACGATGAAGATTTTAGAATGCAAAGATTTAGGTTTTGTAGAAGAATCAAAAGAAGATGTGAAAAAATAAAAGCAGTTTCTTGAAGAGAGAATAATGTCGATGGAAAACGAAGTAATGAGAGAAGCAAGGAGAGAGAATAAATTATCTAAATTGAGAGGGGCACAAAAGTAAAAAAGGATATTATAGTAACCTATGTTTTTAGCTCTAAACATAAAACTAAATACTAGAATTTTTCCTCGTAGTTACTATAATTTTCGTATTAAAAATTTATTAGATATTTCATTTTATCTAAACAAAACATGTTTTATCGCAAATTTCAATATAATCTAACCTATAATAAATCAATATGCAGATTTTGAAAAGTCAAAGAACATTAAAAGCACAATAAATTTTATTTAGAAATTTGAAAACATCAACTAAAAAGAATTTGTAGAACATCAACTAAAGAATAACAGAGCAATTAATATATTGCAAAAATGGCAAAAAATTAAGTGTAACCATGCCAAAGACTTCAGGCATGGTAGACAGATGTGGCTAGAGGTGGTGAGGCTCCTGAGAAAAGGCAAAAGTTCGACGGTTACAAACAATATTTAATTGTCGGAAACAAACATTCTACAAAGTGTTGAAAGACAAATCAGCACGTACATCGGTACATGCATTTCTTCAACAAAATTCTCGAACTTTAGAGACCAAAAAAAAACAAGCAAATGAAGATATCAACTGCATCACTGATTATTTTTGTTGTATTGTGGTGGCTATGGAGAATTTTGAAGTGGCTTTGGCTAAAACCAAAGATGCTTGAGAGTTACCTGAGACGACAAGGTCTTGCTGGGACTAGTTATACAATTCTTGTCGGAGATGTGAGAAGGAACTATAGCATGTTGAAGGAAGCAAGATCCAAATCGATGAAACCAACGGATGATCTCATCTCACTTGTCATGCCTTATTCTTCTCACATGCTAAACACTTACGGTATCGATATTTTTGGGTTTATAGATTTAGAATTCCTTTTCAAATTCTGATATATATATACATATATATATATATATGTACATGTTTGTGTATGTGGCTGGAACAGGAAAGACCTTTTTCACATGGCAAGGACCCGTTCCAGCTATCACAATAATGAATCCACAGCTGATCAAAGAAGTGTATAACAAAGTTTATGACTTCGAGAAGACGCACACGTTCCCTTTGACTACGTTGATAACTGATGGACTCGCTAATGCTGATGGAGATAAATGGGTGAAACACCGGAAGATTATCAATCCGGCGTTCCATTATGAGAAGATCAAGGTTTCTGATTCTTCTCTAACATTGTCACATACCCCCTAACTCATTGGTTGATTAGTGATGACACATCTTTTTGTGCCTTGCTTATGAATTTGTGTACAGAATATGCTCCCTACGTTTTATAAAAGTTGCAGCGAGGTTGTGTCCGAATGGGAGAAGTTAGTTTCAGATAAAGGGTTGTCATGTGAGATTGATGTGTGGCCATGGATTGTAAATATGACAGGAGATGTTATCTCCCGAACCGCTTTTGGTAGCAGCTACAAAGAAGGACAGAGGATATTCATACTACAAGCAGAGTTAGCACATCTTGTTATACTAGCTCTTGGGAAGAATTACATTCCTGGATATCGGTAATAAACTTGACTTGTTTTGGTCTCTTAAGTATGATTCTTTCTGTTCCATTACATTGTCTTCTTGGAGTCGTAGTTTATTTGTTTTCTTCCTTCTCTTTTTGTAAGCTTAGGTATTTTCCAACAAAGAATAAAAGAAGGATGAAAACAATAGCTAGAGAAATCCAAGTTATACTAAGAGGGGTCATTAACAATAGGGAAAAGGCCAGATACGCTGGAGAAGGACCAAGTGATGATTTGTTAGGTATACTTCTTGAATCTAATTCAGGGCAAACTAAAGGAAATGGACTGAACACAGAAGAAATCATAGAAGAATGCAAGTTGTTTTATTTCGCGGGACAAGAGACCACTTCAGTACTTTTGGCTTGGACTATGGTTTTGTTAAGCCAACACCAAGACTGGCAAGCTCGAGCACGCGTAGAGGTCATGCAAGTCTTTGGTAAAAAAAAACCTGATCTAGAAGGCATCCATCAACTCAAAGTTGTAAGTAATTAAGCCAAACTAAAACCTTTTTCAAGTTGATAAAACGTCTACAATTTGTTTTATTGATTTTGTTGTACACAGATGGCTATGATTATTCATGAGGTACTTAGACTATATCCTCCAGTAATCCAGATGAACCGAGCGATCCACAAAGAGATAAAGCTAGGCGATCTGACACTACCAGGCGGTGTTGAAGTCCATATGCCTATTCTTTTAATCCACCGTGACACTAAGCTTTGGGGAGATGATGCAGCGGAGTTCAAACCTGAGAGGTTCAAAGACGGGATATCAAAAGCAACAAAGAATCAGGTCTGCTTCTTGCCTTTCGGATGGGGACCCAGGATTTGCATCGGTCAGAACTTCGCTCTGTTGGAGGCAAAAATGGCTCTGGCTTTGATTCTACAGAGATTCTCCTTCGAGCTCTCTCCTTCCTATGTTCATTCACCTTACAAAGTCTTCACCATTCATCCACAGTTTGGTGCTCATCTTACCCTGCACAAGTTATGATTGAATATACAGACTCTGTTATGTTATCAAATGAAGTTGTTAGTGGAATTTCATACTAGACTTACAAATATTACATTAGTGGAGATGACGTAGTATAATTTTAGTGCAATAAAATATTTGAATGTTTAGGTGGGGAAAAAGAAGAGTAAAATGCATGAACAGTGGACAAATCAACGTCAATCATTTTGCTTTATTTTTTTTTTATTAAGTAAACGTCAATCAATGAAAATCCCATAAACTGTTGGCAAGAAATCTCTGCCTCACATATCTTTCTCTGGGAGATAAAAATGGAGGTAACAGTTGCATCGATAACAATTTCAGTAGCTGTAGCTGTTGTATCGTGGTGGGTATGGAGAAATTTGAATTGGGTTTGGTTAAAGCCAAAGATGCTTGAGAGGAACCTGAGAAGGCAAGGTCTTGCCGGAACTCCTTACACGCCTCTCATCGGGGATTTGAAGAGGAATTTTAGCATGATGGCTGAGGCAAGATCCAAACCCCTTAAACTAACAGATGATATCACACCACGTGTCGTGCCTTATCCCTTGCAAATGCTTAAGACTTACGGTATACTTCCTGATTGGCTTCTTGATTCCTCTCTGTTTAATTAAAATTGTTGCAGAGTATCTGATTTTGAAAAGTTTTTAACTTTTGTATCCTTCTTTACGTGGTTGGAACAGGAAGGACTTTCTTTACATGGTTTGGACCTATACCAACCATCACTATAATGGATCCTGAGCTGATTAAGGAAGTCTTCAACAAAGTATATGAGTTCCCAAAGCCGCATACACTCCCATTGGTTAAATTGTTAGCCACTGGACTTGCTAATTATGATGGAGATAAATGGGCGAAACACAGAAGAATCATCAACTCGGCTTTCCACCTTGAGAAGATTAAGGTTTAAGGCTTTATTCTGGTTAGGTTGCTATTATGTATGTGTGTTCATTTGACTCCGACCCAACCTGTTCCTTCTGCTTCTATGTGTAGAATATGGTACCTGCCTTCCACCAGAGCTGTAGTGAGGTTGTTGGTGAATGGGATAAGTTAGTATCGGATAAAGGGTTGTCCTGTGAGGTGGATATTTGGCCTTGGCTTGTGAGCATGACTGCAGATGTTATCTCTCGTACTGCTTTCGGTAGCAGCTACAAACAAGGGCAGAAGATATTTGAACTCCAAGCGGAAATAGCAAAGCTCATCATAGTAGCGTTTCAGAAAGCTTTCATCCCTGGATATAGGTAATAAAAAGCCTACACCTGTCTGGTTACAGACCAACACCTTTTAGAGCTTGATTAATGCTGCAGTCTATTTTAAAGATTGTGAACAACGCCTTTTAGAGCTTGATTAATGCTGCAATCTATTTTAAGGATTTTAAAGTTTGTGTCATAATCTTTCTGTCTTTTGCTCATGTAGTTATCTACCAACGAAGGATAATAGAAGGATCAAAGCAGCTTCTAGAGAAATCCAAGTTATACTGAGAGGACTAATTAACAAAAGGTTGAGTGCTAGAGAGGCTGGGGAAGCACCAAGTGACGATTTGCTGGGTATACTTCTTGAATCAAATTTGGGGGAAGCTAAAGGAAATGGAATGAGCATTGAGGAAGTAATAGAGGAGTGCAAGTTGTTCTATTTTGCCGGGCAAGAGACAACTTCTGTACTTCTAGTCTGGACAATGGTTTTGTTAAGCCAACACCAAGACTGGCAGGCACGCGCACGAGAAGAAGTGAAGAAAGTTTTTGGCGATAAAGAACCTGATACAGACGGCCTGAACCAACTCAAAGTTGCAAGTATAAACCAAATCAAAAACCTTTTTTTCTATATGATTTTGCTGAGTGATTTGATCCCTCTCACAGATGACGATGATATTACATGAGGTCCTTAGGCTATATCCTCCAGTAACCCAGCTGACCAGAACTGTTCCCAAAGAGATGGAGCTTGGTGACATTACACTACCAGTTGGTGTTCAAATCAGTCTACCAATTCTGCTAGTCCAACGCGACACCCAGTTGTGGGGAAACGATGCAGCAGAGTTCAAGCCTGAGAGATTTAAAGACGGTCTCTCAAAGGCAACAAAGAGCCAAGTCTCTTACTTTCCCTTTTCATGGGGACCGAGGATATGTATCGGCCAGACTTTTGCCCTGTCGGAGGCAAAGATGGCTTTGGCATTGATTTTACAGAGATTCTCTTTCGATCTCTCTTCTTCCTATGTTCACGCTCCTTACACAGTTGACACCATTCACCCACAGTACGGTGCCCCTCTTATCCTGCACAAGCTCTGAATATGTAACCCCTTGTGTTGTGTTATCAAATACACAGTAATGAGAAAAATGATAATACAGAACTCACATTTCTTATGTATACAAGTTAGAACTCGTCTTGCAGAGTAAAACCCAGAGCAGTGATTCCCGCGGAACAAATCTCAGTTGTGATATCTTAAGTTCTTAACCCTTGGCTCCGTATATGTTTAAGTTTAAGTCAGCAACGCTTGTATCCGGAAAAGCCGTAGCCAGACACGTAATATCAAACTTTCTATCGGTGAGAAACTCATTATGATATTATTTTTTGTTTCTTCTCATCATTATTTTTTTATTTGTAAGATTACAACATAAAAAATCAACAATAGACCACAAAAAAACAATTGATGCAATCAATCCTACATAACAAAGAGGATGATATGAAGCAATCCAATTGATAAAACTAAAACCAATGAAACAAGACCTAAATACCACCTAAGGATGATATGAAGCAATCCAATTGATAAAACCAAAACCAATGAAACAAAACCTAAATACCATCTAAAGAGTTCCCGAACGATATTCCGACAACGAGTTTTGTACCTAAAAACGATGACTTCAATCACAAAGATTGGCTTCCTCTAGAAAAATTATTCTCTCCTTTGAAATTCCTAAAGTCGATAGTTAATCCCCTGAGCTAGGAACCAAATCCAAACTCAAAATAAGAATACCAAAGACAACAACACTCAAACCAAATACATTCAAAAACAAATCTAACTGAAATCCAAAGGGGCAAGATAACCCACAAACTAAGCTCCATCATACCCTAGTCAAGATATCTAAAGGCAGAGGAGAGTCCTTACTAAGCAATTTACTTGAACAGAGGAATCAAACAAGTAAATTCTTACCCAAAGCTAGACTAAAACCAAATAAATTAAAACCTTTGGCGGCAAACAAAAAAGAGAAGCAGATCGGCACAACAATCAACTCCCGAGGCCCTGCCCTGCCAAAGCAACTCCAGATCTGGTGACAACCAAGGAAACCGGCCAAAGCTTCACACTATATTTCGAACCTTGAAGCTCTGACGAGCCTTAGATCCGAGAAATAAGAAGCCTAGAGGAGGAGCCAGCTTCCAATCGAAGAGAAACACAACCACGACAAGAGCTAAACAGATTCGGAGAAGAAGATTGAAGTTTCACCGTGACCCTCCATCTCCGATCACACCAAAAGATGAAAAGCAACGACACAAAAAGATAGAGCACCACCTACGGTGAAACTATGGCGCCAACAACGGTGAGACTATATGAGGTCGACGGTGGTGCTATGTGAACCACTGACCGCCGATTCTAGATTAGCAACAAAATTGGAGGCTAGATCACGATAAGAAGACGAGAGAAAAAGTCGATGAGAAATTTGTTTCTTCTCATCATTACTATATATTAGTATTTTTAGTTATTTTTGTTTTGAAAATTTTACGCTTGATTTTTATCTTTATGGGTTAAAAACTCACAAATATCTCACTACTATATTTTTTTCATAATATTTTTTTAATATTTAATTGTAGTTCTACGCACTAATTTATGTTTTTATAAATTTCTTATATATTTCCACAAATTTTCCTTATAATTTTATAGACTTAGTTTTGTTGGAAGTGGATCCGGAATCCTACTTTGGTCCACGAAAAACAATAGGTCAAAGAACAATCTGGTTACAAGCACTAAGTTTTCAACTCGGATAATATATTCGACTTGGCAAAAGTCTCGTCTCAGAAAGTTCTTCGAACCTGAAGAGAAGTCAGATGACACGTCAGCAAAACAAAGAAATAGAAACTTTCCTGTTCCGACATAGAAAATTTCCATAAATCTAGCACGAATCTTAACAAATTCAAACTTATCTAAACAATTGTAAATCTTCCTTTATTTTCTACACATGTAACCGCATCTATAAACTATAAATAAAGACACAATCCTTTGAAAAAGGGATCCGCTTTTTAGCATACGAAATCTAATAAGAACATCAAGTCGGCAATCATCTCTACTCGTCTTAGTTAACTACTCTTGCTCCAATCCAACTCACAAGCGTTCTTGCTCATTCTCTCCCACTCTTCTAATCAGGAACCTTGATTCTAAGTACTATTTTGTGCTAGAACCGGTTCTAACAGTTGGCGCTATCTATAGGGAAGATATCAGAGGACATCTTCACACAAGCAAGAGAAAGTTCAGAGAAAAGAAGGATGGTTGAAGGCAAAACCACCTTCAGCTCACCGGTCGGGGACAACGACGAGTTCGGCGATCCATGAGTCGTTCTCGGTGTAATCATGGGTGGATTACAGTTTTGTAACAACACTATCTGTTCGATCAAAAAATACAAACAGAGAATTGTTGCTTTAATCAACCAGGAACCCCTAGGGGAGTGTATGCACGTAGTATACTCGGCAATAATATTCACCACTGAAGATATTAAAGGAGTTAGCTTTTCGCACAATGATCCCATAGTCGTCAACTTCGAGTTGCCGACTGTGATGTTTCACGAATTCTCATTGACACTGGGACTTCATTAGATCTGATATTCAAAGAGAATTTGGATAAAATGGCACTGCCAGACGTTCAGCTCAAACCTCTGGACAGGACTTTGACCGCGTTTGATGGAAGAACGCAACGCAATTGGAACAGTGAAGGTAGCAGTCCGAGTTGCCCGAATCACGAGATGGATCAAGCTACTCGTTGTAGACAAGCCATCGATCTACAACATGATCCTGGGAACACCTTGGATACACACAATGCAATCTTTCTATCAAGCTATCATCAATGTGTTAAAATCCCAACGAATGAAGGAGTTTACACACTTAAAGGAGATCAGAAGATGTCTAGAACTTGCTTCATCGCTGAGCTGAAATTGCAAAACAAGTCATGTATGATCACAGCGAGTGTGGGAAGCAAAGTGTTGTCTAAACCGCCTACTCCAGAGAAGCCAGACCAGTCAACTGTAGAATTCGTCAATATTGATTTGACGGACTTGAAAAAATGCGTAAACATCAGGGTCGACTTGAGCAAGCCGATCAAAGACAAGTTGATTAAGCTAGTGGAGTAGAATGTGATGACATTCACATGGACAGAGAGTGAAATGCCTGGAATCAGTCCGACAATTGCAAGTCATAGGCTAAATGTCGATCCGACATACAAGCCGATCAAGCAAAAAAGAAGGAAGCTCGGGCCAGAGAGAACGAAGGCCGTAATTGATGAGGTCAAAAAGCTAATTGAAATCGGGTCCATCGCTGAAATTCAATACCCCGAATAGCGAGCAAACCTGGAAATCGTTGCAAAAAAAATGGAAAATGGTAAGTCTGCGTGGACTTTACTGATCTGAACAAAGCTTGTCCTAAGGACATCTTCCCATTGCCAAGCAACCGCAGGAAATGAACTTCTTTTGTTTATGGACATTTTCTCAGGATATAACCAGATTTGGATGCATCCTGACGATATGGAGGAAACCTCGTTCATCACGGAGCGAGGAACTTATTGTTACAAAGTGATGCCGATCGGGTTGAAGAAGGCAGGAGCAACCTATCAGCAGCTAGTAAACAAGATCTTTGCCATTAAAGTTGGGTAAACGATGGAAGTATACATAGATGACATGCTGGTCAACTCGTTAAAAGCAGAAGATCATATCAATCACCTAGCTCGTTGCTTCCAAACACTGAACGAGTATCATATGAAGCTCAACCCAGTGAAGTGCACTTTTGGGATTATCCTAGGAGAATTCCTCGGATACATAGTCACTCAAAGAGGAATCGAGGCTAACCAGAAACAAGTTACGGCAATCCAAGAGTTGCCTTCTTTGAAGAATAAGCGAGAAGTACAAAGGCCGACAGGCCGTATAACGGCCGTAAATCGCTTCATATCGTGCTCAATAGACAAGTGCCTCCCGTTCTACAATTTGCTGTGTGGAAAAAAAGAGTTCAAATGGGATGAGACTTGCAAAAAGGCTTTCTCTGAGTTGAAAGAGTACCTTTTAACACCGCTGATCCTCGCAAAACCAGAAAATGGAGAACTGTTGTACTTATACATCACGGTTTCTACCTCAGCAGTAAGTGGTGTACTAGTTCAAGATGACAAAGGAACTCAGTACCCAATCTTCTATATTAGCAAGTTGTCGGACGAAGCCGAATCCAGATACCCAACTACAGAGAAACTTGCACTAGCGGTAATCACTTCAGCAAGGAAGCTAAGAATATACTTCTAGTCTCACACCATTATAGTTTTAACAAATCATCAACTATGAACGATATTGCATAATCCAAACCAGTCAGGGCGATTGACCAAGTGGGCGATTGGGTTGAGCGAATACAATATTGAGTTCAAAGGACATAAAAGTGCAAAGTCGCAAGTATTAGCAGACTTCATAATTGAACTATCCCGCGATCTAGAACCTCTAGAGTCAGCAAAAGCTCCTCAAACATGGAAGATATATGTGGATGGATCTTCATTGCATCATGGCTCGGGAGTCGGTATCCGACTAGAGAGCCCGACAGGAGAAATCCTAGAGCAGTCATTCCGACTTGCATTCCTGGCTTCCAATAACAAAGCAGAGTACGAGGCATTAATTGTAGGAATAAAGCTGGCTGAGGAAGTCAGAGCCATCGACATTGATTGCTATCGCGACTCCCAACTTGTCGTTAACCAGGTAACCGGGAGTTAGGACACAGAGAATGACCGAATGGAAGCTTATCTCAAATTGTTAAGGATCTGATCAAGGACATGGGAAACAAGATCAATAAAATCTCAAGATCCGAGAACACCTCTGCCGACACTCTAGCAGCTCTCGCATCCACAAAGGACCCCATTCAGAGACAAATAATACCAGTGAAAAGTATAAATCGTCTGAGTATAAGCTTACCAAAAGGAGATCTTGAACTCGTCTTGGTAATAGACAACGTTCAGGAAGAGTCAGATTCCGAGATGACAGACGCTAAACAGATCGACAAACCAAAGATGGATTGGCGAGACAAGATTCTCGCATACATCCTAGATGGCAAAACACCAGAGGATAGATGGATATCCCATCGTATAAAAGCCAAGTCCATCTTTTACGCCTAAGTCAACGAAAAGCTTTATCGAAGAATTTCGAACGGAGTATTACTCACTTGCATTCACAGCAATAAGGTTGACAAGATCATCAAAAAGACACATAATGGAGCTGGTGGAAACCACAACAGCGGAAGAACACTCGTTCAGAAAATTAGAGCACTCGGCTACTACTAGCTGACTATGGCAAAGGATTGCGCTCAATATAACACTAAGTGTGACAAATGTCAGAGACACCGACACATCATTCACGCTCCAACCCAGGAGCTGTCCTCAGCAATCATACCTTATCCATTCATGCGATAGGCGATGGATATAGTCGGACCATTACCATCATCATGGCAACCGAGTAGCTGACCTTAGCAATCATGCATTATCCATTCATGCGATAGGCAATGGATATAGTCGGACCATTACCATAATCATGGCAAAAAAGATTCATGCTTGTCATGACAAACTATTTCTCAAAGTGGGTCAAAGTAGAGGTTTACTCCTAGATCAAAGAAAATGACGTGATCAAATTTGTGTGGAAATATCATCTGCCGATATGGTCTACCTTAGGAGTTTGTGCAGATAACGTATCACAATTCAACTCGGAAAAATTCACCAACTTTTGATCCATATGGAATATCCGAGTGAGCAAATCAACACCGCAAAACACACAAGGAAACGAATAAGCTGAGGCCACGAATAAATAAATTCTTGATGGTCTAAAGAAACGACTCTCCGAGAAGAAGAAAAGTTGGGCTTCTGAGTTGGAAGGCGTGTTATGATCACATCAAACTACACCTAGATGCTCGACCAGACGAACTCCATTCTCCCTTTCTCATGAATGAATGCAATGGATCCATCCGATATAGCTGTGCAACCTTTACGCTGAGAACGTTTTCCCAAAAATGAAGATGCTAACAACGATGCTATGGAAAAAAGCATTAACGACTTGGAAGAAAACCGTAACAAAGCACTTCTTCGAGTACAAAACTACAAGAAATACGTGGATGACACTTTGTAGTACTAGACTTTGTGCCGCGAAAAGTGTTTGAGAACACGACCAAACTTAACGCCAGGAAACTCGAGGCAAACTGGGAAGAACCGTACATCATCTACGAAGTCGTAAAACTAGGAGTTTACAAGATCACCACAATGGATGGAGCACCGCTTCCTCGAAGTTGGAACTCCATCAATTTGAAACGATACTACTTCTGAAAACTCGCCAACTCGGCGAGTTATATGCGTTATTTGACACATCTCTATTTACTTAAGTATGTACTGAGAACTACGTCTTGGCTTGATTGTTTTGGGGTACGTAGGTAGCCTTCGGGTCCAGCTAGAACAACATAAATATTTTATAAGCCCCTAGTCGGGCTTAAAAAAAAAGTTTCACCCTATAGTCACTAAAGTTACAAGTCTAGATAAATTCTTTCAAAATCAAACGCAACACATCCTTAAGCCGAGTCTTAAAATCTCGTCGAACTCAACCTCAAAAAACTTGTTCAAGTCTCAAACTTCACCGAGTCTGATCTCGGGAATCTCTGATAAAGGCTTAGTCCTTATCTTTAAAGCCGAATTTTAAAATTCGCTGAATACAACCTCAAAAAACTTTAACAAGAATCCAATTCTTACTCCTAATTCAAATCCAAAAACAGTTCTTGACTCTTACAAAACTAACTCCTCGTAACACTGACGAGAATATAATTCTCACGAAAAAGATAAAGCATAGCTTTGTACAGATTAACTGAGATTAAATTCTCACAAACGGTGGACCATAGTTCCATACAAACTTACTAATCAATTCTCGTCAAAAGACAAAGCTTACCTTTGTAGAGATTATCCGAGATTAAATTCTCACAAACGACAAAACGTAGTTATGTACAGACTTTCGAGATCAATTCTCGTCAAATGACAAAGCATAGCTTTGTACAGATTTGCCAAGATTAATCTTCGTAAAACAACAAAACATAGTTTCGTACAAAATTACGAGATCAGTTCTCGTCAAAAGACAAAGCATAGCTTTGTACAGAATACGAGATGGAAGTCTCAACAAAGACTAAACATGATTTTTGTATAGATAATCGGAAAGTTCCTTAGATAAAGTTTTACGAATGTAGTTTTCGAGTCTGGACTTTTTAAAAAACTTAAACTGAGTCTTAAAATCTTAGCTTTAAAAAGCCGCATAACAAAAGTTCTCTTCCTAAGCTAAAAAGAGATCAAACTCTCTAACGCGGGAAGAAACTTGATCAAATGCGCAAAGACAAGAAAATGATTTCGGGATCTAGAATTCGTAAAATAACAAGTCAATCGTTTGACGAATTTTCATTACACAAGTCATAATCGGGTATCAAACTTCATAACAACTAATGATGTTTCATTTATACAGGAAAAGTATTTACAAAGGAAAATACTGATTACAAAAAGTATGTACAATTTTCAAAAAGCCAAGCGGCGGTTACAAAAGAAGACTACGAAAAAGGCCGGAAAAATCACGGTGCTTCTGTGAGTCTACTATGACCAGCGTTGGAAGCTTTTCTCCCATCTCGAAAATACGGACGACCAAGTCTCCCGGAAGTAGCAGCGTCAAGCTCTCCCAATTGACGAGGCCCTTAAACTTGTCCATCTTGGCGGTCATCAAGTCGGTGACCTCAGAAGGGATGTCGACTCCCCGAGCGGACAAGAACTGGAGAACATTTGTCGACCCAAGATATTGGGTGTACTAAAAATGGGCCTCAATGTTCCTATCCAGGTCATTAAAATGAGCAGCAATTCGGCCAAAACAATCAGACAGTTGATCCCGGAGAACCTTGAAAACCCTCGAATTCTCAACAGTTAAGGCCTGACGGAGTCGAGAATCAAAGTCCCCCCTCATTAAGTCCAACTCGGTTTGTAACTTCAGAACCTTATTGCCAGCTTTCTCAGCAGACTTGAAGGCGGCACCCTGATCAGAGTCAGCACAGTCAAGCGACTCCAATAGAGTCGCATTCTGCTCCACCAACTTGAGGACGTTTTTGCGCTCTAGCCTCAACTCATACTTGACACGAGCGAGCTCTTCCTTGGCAGCAGAGAGCTTAGACCAAAGTTCCACCAGCTCAAGATAATCCCCAACAACTCAGGTGGACATGTTCCTCCGAGTAACGCTTTCCGGGTTGGCAACGGACGTCTCCTATTCCAACATAATGTTGTTCAGGCAAGCGATAAACTGTAAAGACATTGGACAAAAAACAGTTAGAAATCAGAAGCAATTTAATAACATGAAGCGATAGTCATAAATCAATACAAACCCAGAACAGCAAATAGGAAGCCTCTTCGTATTCCTCACAGTTCTTCATCTGATCCGGGGAGGGGAGGCGCTCCAGCAAGGTCTTAATCTTGCTCATTAAGCCAACACACACAGACTGAAAGTCCAAAATCAAATGAGGACTAGTGTGATTATGGGTAAAACGGAAGTCGGGGTTACCCCTACCCTTTCCACGAGTAGTACCCATAGAACCACTCTTACCATCTCCTCTAGGAGAACCAATCCTCAATGCCGGATTAGCTCTCGCCTTTTTCACGGATCGCAAATCTCCGTGACCTGAATCAAAAGGGACCTCTACAATTTCCCGAGATAGAGTGACCGAGGACCTAGAAACCCTAGAAGGCCCTCCAGAAGACCAAACGTTTAAACCATCAAGTGCGGAGTTCACACCGGCTTCAACATTCGGAAGTTTAAAATCATCAAGATCAATCTTTAAAGAAATTCGAAAAGCTTGAAGTCGGAAGAGAGTAAGAAGCAAAGTCGGAAGTCGCTAAGAAAGATTGAGAAGATGAAAAGTGAGTGGTAATAGAAGAAAAAGTGCGGTATTTATAGAGAATTACCGGAAGCCAAAACAACGCCATGCAGTAATTATGACTGAGTGGGGGAAAATTGAAGTGACGCCACGCGATAATAATGATGATTACTGTAAAACCAAGACGACTGTTTGATTAGCCCACTCAGGAACTGACACATGGACCAAAGATTCTAGAAGTTGGAAACCTTCTGACTCTGAAATTCAGCACCTGAGTTTTTCGAGTCTGGGGAGGACAATTGTTGGAGGTGGATCCGGGATCGTACTTTGGTCCATGGAAAACAATGGGTCGAATACAAAAGAACAATCCGGTTGCAAGCACTAAATCTTCAAGTCGGATAACATATTCGACTTGGCAAAAGTCTTGTCTCGGAAGGTTCTTCGAACCTGAAGAGAAATCGGTTGACACATCAGCAAAACAAAGAAATGGAAATTTTCTTGTTCCGACATGAGAAATTTCCATAAATCTAGCACGAATCTTAACAGATTCAACCATATCTAAGCAAGTGTAAATCTTCCTTTATTTTCTACAAGTGTAACTATAAACAATCCTTTGAAAAAGGGATCCGTTTTTTAACATACTGGAATCTAATAAGAACATCAAATTGATAATCATATCTACTCGTCTTACTTAACTACTCTTGCTCCAATCTAACGCACAAGTGTCCTTGCCCATTCTCTCCCACTCTTCTAATCAGGAATTTTGATTTTAAGTATTGTTTGTGCTAGAACCGGTTCCAACAAATTTTATCTACTTATTTTGTAGTTTTACAAACTTTTTTTTTTGTCAACTGCATTTCAATATATCAAGAGAGGAAGCACAAAAATCAGTTACAACAAGGTTCGGAGGCTGATTCCCGTACACTACGGGCAAGAGCATCAGCTTTGTAATTCAGTCCACGGGGGATAACAGAAATGGAAAAAATACAAAATAGGGAGAACAAACGTGCAAACTCTTCTTGATAAGGTAAGAAAGCGGGCCACTCCTCCGGGGTCATAAGAATCTTCAAGATTGTCTCACAGTCCGTAAGGAGCTCTACTTCTGTGACGTTCTGTGCAATCAAAGACTCCATTGCCCAGAGAACAGCTTCAACTTTAGAGTGCATAGCCGATAAACTCCGAGGTATGCATGTAGCTCCCATACGAATTCCTTCCACC